>MCFG01000381.1:57500-65201 GCA_002104895.1 Anaeromyces robustus
TATTAATATTTATTAATTATAAATAAAATCATATTAAAAAAAAGCATAAAGTATTAATATTCCTTTAATATTTATTTATTTAATATTCCTTTATTTAATATATTATTTATTCATTTATTTATTTATTAATATTTATTTATTTAATATAGTATACATTTATTTATTTATTTATTACATGAGTTTAGTTTAGTTTATTACAAATCCAACAATATAAATCAATATACATAAAAATAAATAGAAAACATATATTAAAGTATAGGATCAAAAATGGATTAATCCATTAATAACTATTAATAAATATAAAAAGATTGAAATTTTGAAATTTGAAATTTTTTTTCATTTTAATAAAAATGGGGAAAAAAAAATTCAAAATTCCTTTTTTTTTTTTTTTTTTTTTTGTTGGTTGGTTGGTTGGTTGGTTGGTTTATTTTATTTGTTTATAACCAATCTATTATTAATAATAGCATAATAAAACAATAATTTTTATAAAAGTAAAAAAGTAAAATAAAAAAATGATTATAATAAATGATAATAATAATAAAAAAAAGGTTTATATTTAATAGGTTGTGAAATATTTAAATGGTTAATTATTTTTATTAAAATAATAATCATAGTTAATAATAATAATAATAATAATAATAATAAAAAGTATCCATTATTTTTCATTATTATTTATTGTTTTTCATTTTTATTTTATTTTATTATAATTAAATAATTAAATAAATGAATAATTTATTGCATGCTTTTATTTTTTTCAATTTTATTTTCTATTTTTTATATATGCATGCATTCTATGATCAAAAAAAAAAAAAAAAAAATTGATGATGATTACCAATAAAATAGGTTGAAGTAAAATTATTGGTAGTAAAGAAAGATGACTAAACAAGTTTAAATTTTTTTATTTATATATTTATAGAAAGAAAAAAAACAAAAAATAAATAAATAAATAAATAAATAAATAAATAAATAAATAAATAAATAAATAATTAGTTTGTATATAAATGAATATATTGAATATTAAATATTTAAATAAAAAAATTTAAATGTATATTTACTTTACTTATTTACTTAATTTATTTATTTAACAATTTAAGTATTTAGTTATTTAGTTAAAAAAAGAAAAAAAAAAAGTTAATGTTAACGTTATTCCTTTATAACTTATAATTTACATAATTTACATAATTTATATTAATGAATTTGTTTTAATTTTAATTTTATATTTTTTTTTATTCTTTCAATTATAATTAATTAAAATTTCTTTTTAAATAATAACAATTACAACATTAAACCAATTTTATTTTATTTTATTTTTATTTTATTTTCTATTTTTATTATTATTAATCTTTAATCATTTTCTTTTTTTTTTTTTTTTTTTTTTTAAATTAACATGATAAAAAATTAAAATTTGGTAAACGTTTCAATTTTTTTTTTCTCCTTTTCTTTTTTCATTTATTATTTAAAAAAGAAAAAAGAAAAAAGAAAAAAAAAAGATGAATCATAATAAAAAAAAAAAAAAAAGAATAATAATTTATTGTTAATGTTAATTGTTATTATTAATTTTTATATTTTTTTTTAATATTAAATAAAGTTTTATTTTAATTCTATGCTTTGATTATAAAAAAGAAAAAAAAGTTTAAAATAAAATTAATAAAAGATTGAATAATTGTTAATTTTTTTTTTATTTTTTTATTTTTTTTTTTGTTCTTTGTTTTTGGTTTTTTTTGTTTTTATTTTTTGTTCATATTGCAATATATACAATATATACAATATATTTATTTATTTATTTATATTTATTTATATTCATTTATATAGAAGAATAGAAATCATGATTTTTGTTTTTTTTGTTTTTTTTTGTTAATAAAAATGATAAAATGATAATATTATCTTTTTTTAGACATATTAAATTAAATTAAATTAAATAATATTTAAATAAAAATACCCTTTTATTTTTATTATTAATATTTTTATTTTTATTTTAATTTTTACTAATAAAACTTTATTAAATAATAATAAATCTTATTAAATAATCTTTTTTTTTTTTTATCATTAATTTAAATTAATAATAAATTTCTCCTTTAAATTAAATGAAATTAAATAGTTTATATATAAAAAGATTTATAATGGATTATATTATACAATATATACTAAATACATTAGGTATAATATAATATATACAAAATAATATAATAATAATAAATAATAAATATAAATAATATTATATTTATTATTATTATATTAATTATTATTATTTTATTATGTCGTGTTTTAGGCTAAAATACCCATTATTATTATAAAATATATATTATATTATATTATTAATAATAAAATAATAATAATTTATATAATATTATATTATTATTATCATTATATTATATTATATTATATTATTATATTATTATATTATTATATTATATTATATTATATTATATTATTATATTATTATATTATTATATTATATTATATTATATTATATTATATTATTATATTATTATATTATATTAGTATTTAATTACTATTATTAACGATTATTAAATATAATTTTTATTAGTATTATAATTATATTAGTTTTTTCATTATATTATTAATATATATTAATATATTAATTACATTAAATCAATAATATATTTATTATTATTACTTATTATTATTACATAATAAATAAAGAAAAAAATAAAAAAATTTTCCTGTTATAAATTTGATTACTTTTTTCTTTCTTTTTTTTTAAAATTTTTTTTTTTCTTTTTCTTTTTTTTCTTTAAAGAAGTTTTTAGTTCTTTAAAAATTTTCTGTAACATTAAATTAGTATTTTTTTTCGCAAGTCGAAAAATTATTTATAATTTTGTCAAATAAAATAAATTATTTGTAACAAAAAAAAAAAAAAAATAAAAAATAAGCGAAAATAAAAACAAAAAAAAAAAAAAAACTAATTTAACTTCAGTAAAAAAAAAAAATAATTAACTTAAAAATTAAAAACAGAAAAAAACGAATATATATAATATATTTTGTTAATAAAACTATATTTTATCTTAATTTTTTTTTTAAATATTATTAGGTATTATTTTTTCTTGTAAATTTTTTAATTTTTTATTAAAAAAAAAAAAAAAATTAACCAAAAATGAAATTCCAACGTATTATTAGTGCTGTTGCAGCCCTGGTGGCTCCAATGGCTGTTGTTGCAAAATCTCAAGATTATGCTAGACACATTGAATTATCTCTTCTTTTCTACGAAGCTCAACGTTCTGGTAAACTTCCAGAAAATAACAGAATTTATTGGAGACATGATAGTATGCTCGATGCCGGTTCTGACCATGGTAAAATATTATTCAATTATGAAAAAAAAAAAAAGAAATAATAAATAATAATAAATAATAATAAATAATAATAAATAATAATAATAATAATTTAAGAATTTCATAACAAATAGAAAGATAGATATAAATTTAAAAATTACAGAAATATAATAGAAATAGATATATAAATTTATAAATTAATAAATTACCTAATTTTTAATATCTTTTGAAAAATTTATAAATATATTTTATATAAATACTTTAATAAATTAAAATAAAAAAGGTGTCGATCTTACTGGTGGTTGTAAGTATTTTAATAACAATAGGAATTTTTTTTTTATAACAAATAAATAAATAAATAAATAAATAAATAAATATTTTTTTTTTAAAAAAAAATATTAATATTATAAATAAATGTAATAAATATTAATAAATGTATATAAAATAATTAATAATCCTTTGTCTTTTTAAAAAAAATAATAATAAAAAGATTATGATGCTGGTGATAATGTCAAGTTCAATTTCCCAGGTGCAGCTTCTTTAACTCTTCTTGCTTGGAGTGCTATTGATTATGCTGATGGTTACAAAAAGGCTGACCAATGGAAATACATTTTAGATGCTGTCCGTTGGGGAGCTGATTACTTTGTTAAATGTCACACTGGTAAAAATGAACTTTACGTTCAAGTTGGTGACGGTCAAATCGATCATGGTGTAAGTAAAAAAAAAAAAAATAAAAATAAAAAATAAAAAAAAAAAAAAATTATTAAATATTTAATAAATTTAAAAATAAAATTATCCTATCCATAATATAATAATATAATATAAAAAACATATTATTATATTAATATATTATAATATTATTATTTTAAATATGAATTATAAATTTAATTACTAATTAATTTTTATATATGTTATATTTTATATCATATTCCTTTTTTGTTTTTTAAATATTGATTGTTTATATAATAATCATATAAAATAATTAATTCTATATACATCATTTCAAAATAAATAATAATAATAATAATAATAATTTATCAAATTAATATTTTTTTTTGTTCCAATATAAAATAAACAATTTTAAAATATATATATATATATTCAAAACAATACAATAAAAAAATATGTTCAAAACAAAACAAAAAAAAAAAAATATGTTTAAAACAATATAATATAATAATTATCTTTTGTTTAAAAATAATACAATACAATGCAATATAATATAATATAATATAATATAATATAATATAATATAATATAATATAATATAATATAATATATTATAATAATTAAATAGTATTGGTACCCACCAGAATATATTCAATACAAGCATTCATCTTACAAGATTACTGCTTCTGCTCCAGGTTCTGAAGTTGCTGGTGATACCGCTTCCTTCTTAGCAGCTTCTTCTATTCTTTTCAAGGAGGAAAATCCAACTTATTCTGCTACTTTATTAAAGCATGCTATAGAAATTTACGATTTTGCTGATAAATATCGTGGTGAATATACTAAGGCTGTTCCAGATGCTCAAGGTTTCTATGCTAATTGGAGTGGTTTCTTGGATGAATTAGCATTTGGTGCTTTATGGTTATACAGAGCTACTGGTGATGAAAGTTATATGCAAAAATTCTCTACTATTGCTGATGCTAAATATGGTGAACAAGATAGTAAGGCTTATGGTATTTCAACTGGTCCAATCTCATGGGATGATAAGAGACCAGGAGCTTATATTCTTGCTGCTATGGTTACTGGTGAAGAAAAACGTTTACAACAAGCCTACTGGTATTGTGATAGTATTTTAACTCAACCAAAAACTAGAGGTGGTTTATGGTATGATGCTAGTCTTTCTCAATGGGGTTCTAACCGTTATGCCTCTAATGCTGCTGCTATGCTTGCTATGTTTGCCAATTATCTTCCAAAATCTGATCCAAAACGTTCTAAATACGTTGACTTTGTAAAAAAACAAACCGATTATATTCTTGGGGATAATCCAGCTAAGATTAATTACGTGGTTGGTGCTGAAGCTAGTTCACCAAAAGCCGTTCATCATCGTGCTGCTTCTGGTACCTATGATTCTCAAGATACTAATGCCAAACCAACCGACTATAACATCTTTACTTTATGGGGTGCTTTAGCTGGTGGTCCAGGTCCAAAGGATGAATATACCGATTCTAGAAAGAATTATCAAATGAATGAAGTTGCTCTTGATTATAATGCTGGTTTCCAAATGAATCTTGCTTTCCTTACTAAGGAAGGTTTAAGTAAACCTGATTCCGATAGTGTTAAAAATCATGACAGAGCTTTCCCAAAGAAGGCAGATATTCCAGATGTTAGAGTTAAAGTTACCGATAAAACAATTGAAGTAGCTACTGGTTCTAATATGATGTGTAGTGGTTGGTGTATTGAATTTACTACCGATTATAAGATTGAACAAACCCATGACTGTATTATGTATCAAAAGGGACCAAATTACATTATTTGTAATCGTCGTGAATCAAACTTTTTAGATGGTAAAGGTACTCCACAAATTATTAAATACCAAGGTGCTAATGGCCAAGGTAGTCTTTCTCTTAAGGAATCTGTCGTTATGTGTGATGGATGGCACGCTCCACAATCCGCTCATAATCCAACTTATAAACCAGAAAATGGTCGTAGATATAAGGTTCAAGGTGAAGGAGGTATTGGTAAAACTCAAGCCTTATTTGAAGAATCTGCTTGTTGGCCATCCTTCCTTTGTGAAAATGAACCACTTCCATCTCCAACCGATACTGAAGATGAACCTATTAGTACCTCTATTTCTTGTAAATTTACTCAACTTGGTTATCCATGTTGTGATAATCCAAAGACTGTTTCCGTTTATACCGATGAATCTGGTGATTGGGGTATTGAAAATGGTGATTGGTGTGGTATTGACCTTAACTATTTCCCAACTCAAATGTGTGGTTTATATCCATGTTGTAAAAATTGTGAAGTTATTTACACCGATGAAGATGATGGTACTCAATATGGTCTTGATAAGATAGAATGGTGTATTATCGATAAAACTGTATGTAAAAGTAAACAAGATCCACAACCAGAACCAGAACCAGAACCAGAACCAGAAGTTTCTTGTACTGGAATGAATTTAGGTTACCCATGTTGTGATGATTGTAATGTCGTTTACACGGATCATGATGGTAAATGGGGTGTTCAAAATGATGATTGGTGTGGTATCAAGAGTACTTGTTAATATTAATAAAATGAAAAAAAATAAAAAATAAAGAAAGAAAGAAAGAAAGAAAGAAAAAGAAAAAGAAAGAAAGAAAGAAAGAAAAAGAAAAAGAAAGAAAAAAAAAATAAAAATAAAAATAAAAATAAAAAAAATTAATAATAATAAATAATATAAAAAAAAAAAATAAAATAAAATAAACTAATAATAATGAAATAATATTTATGATATATTATTAATTATTATTAATATTATTAATTTTTTTTTATTTTATTTTTTTTTTTTTTTTTTTTATTTTTTCTTTTTTTTTTTATTTTTTCTTTTTTTCATATCTTATATTTTTTATTTTTCTTTTTTGGAAAAGAAAAAATAATTTAAAAATAAAATAAAATATAAAATATAAATTATTATATAAATATAAATATATATAAATTAAGTAATTAAGTAATTATTTAAGTAAAGAAAAGTAAAGTAATTAATTCCAGAGAAAAATAAAATAAAAATAAAAATAAAAAAAAAAAAAAAAAATTTAAATAGTTTATTGAAAAATAAAAAAAGAGAAAAAAAAAAATTTTTTTTTTTTTCTTGTAAAAAAATTTAGAGAAAAAAAATATCAAATATATACACAATTTTGCTATACATATTTTTTTTTTTAAAAAAAAAAAAGAAAAAAAAAAAAAAAAAAAAAAAAAAAAGAAATATTTTTTTTTTTTTATAATTATTTTATTAAAAATAATAATAAATAATATTAATAAAATAAATAAATAAAAAAATTTTTTTTTTAAAAAAAAAAATAATAATAATAATAATAGTAATAATTAATTTGGAAATGAAAAGAAAAAAAAAAAAAAGAACAAAAAGAACCTCTAAAAAATATTATAATATAAAATAATAATAAAATAAATTAAGAATTATAATAAAAATAAAAAAATAAAATATAATTAATAAAAAAAAAATAATAATAATTTAAAAAAAAAAAAAAAGAAAAAATTTCGTTTATTTATGTTATATGGTTATTCTTTTTTTTTTTTTTAAGTATTTTTATAATAATAATAATAATAGTAATAATAAATTTTTGAGTGTATGATTATAAGAGGTGTATTTAAGAGTGTTATGGATTTGTGAGAGTGTGAGAGAGTGTGAGAATAAAAAGGGAATAGGAAAAGTAGGAGGAGTAGGAGGAGGAGTGTGAGAATAAAAAGG
>MCFG01000382.1:0-65160 GCA_002104895.1 Anaeromyces robustus
CAAATTAGAAGTGGAATAGGAGTTAGTATCGACATTTTCCCAATTAGTATTTTATTTTTCCATAATATTATAATGGAAAAGAACTTCATCTTTTTCGATTTCTATATCTTCCTAAATTATAGTATTTTTATCAATATCTATGATTGGATCCAATACATTTATATTCAATATCGCTGCAATCACATTCTTCAACTAATTCGTTATACTGTCCTATATAATCATAAAGTTTCATACTTTATAATCTTCTTGTAAATCTGATTTAATGAAATTTTCATTTAGGCATACTATAACCTTCTTGTAAATCTGATTTAATGAAATTTTCATTTAGGCATACTAAGTTACAGTTGAGTTTTTCAATTATTATGGCTTCTTCTATATCATTGCATGGCCAGTTATACAATCTTTTTCATCATTTTTACACTATAATTTTAATATTTTCATTTTCATCAAATGTTGCTATCAGAAAATCTGAGTAGCAATAAGAATTAAATAAATCGTTTTCACTATCGATCGGGTTGTTATTGGAAGTAGGTTGTATTGAATATTTTAGTAGTAGTAGAAGTAGATAATTAAATGGAAAGAATATATTATAAATTTATTGAAGAAAATTTAAATAGAAATGTATTGTAATTAAATAAGAAAAATATATTTGAATTAGGAAAAAAAATAAATAGAAGATTCTTTTCATAATAAAATCGATGTAATTTTTATTAATATTTTATTAATATTTTAATATTTTTATTTCTATAATTATTCTCTAATTATTATTAATCTTTGAATTTTATTATAAATTTTATTATTTAAAAGTTATTCAATTATAATAAATAATTAAATCAATTATATTATTATTAATCAATATATTATAAATATTAATTATAAAATAAAATAATTTTCATTCAATTCAATACTAAAAATTAGCCAAAAATTACTAATTACAATTACTTTTAAACATAACCAACTTCCTTGCCATACAATAATTAGTAATAGTCCCTACCAAATTACACCCCAAATTAACTAAAATTATGCACTAAAATATATTTTAATTACAATTATTTTATACTATATTATATTAATGAAAATTATTTTTAATTCAATTGATTATAAAAATTTATATTAACAATATAAAACTACTTTTACAGAATTTTATTAATAATACTTAACTAAACCACCACAAAAATATGTTAAAATTTTCAGTTACTTATATTAATTTTATAATAATAATAAATAATAAATAATTAAATAATATATAATTATTATTTATAATAATAAAATAATAATTATATTAACAATTTAAAATCAATTTAATTTCTTTTACAATTCTATTAGTAATAGTTTAGTAAATTTTCTGTTAAAATTCTAAAATATTCTCTTAAATATATTAATAATTATAATAATAATAAATAGATAGTAATTAATTATTATATAATAAATATTTTTAATAATTAACTAATAATTTTATTAACAATTTATATTCAATTTATTTTAGTTTTACTTAGTAATTATATTTTAAATTAGTTAGAAAATGTTAGATAGGCTTAACAAATTTTAACTTGTAAAAAAAAATATAAATACGTGTAATTTTTAAAATAATTTTTGAATTTTATCATTATCAATTAATCCTTAATCTTTTATTTTTTATTGATCTTTAATAATTCTTAATATTAAAAACTTAATAAATAAAATAACTTTAAACTAAATAAAAATTTTAATTAACAAATCTTGAAGTGTTTTTAAATATTTTGTTTGTTATAATCCATTTATTAATTTTATGAACCGTAACATTCTTGATATCGTTACAATACCAATCCTGTACCTCCTTGCCCCCCTGTTTTAAAATGTCGCGAATATTAGTGGATTTAAAATTGAAATTCACTAATATATCAATTACATTTAAATTTCGTTATTGACTAAATCACTTAAAATTCGATTTTCAACAAAATAAACAAATATTAAAAAGCATTTAAATTGATATTTTAAAGGGTTTGGACAAATTAAATAAATATTAATCAACTTAATTTAACCCTTAAGATATTAATAAAAATAATCAGAAGAAAAATAACGATAACTTGGCAAATATTGAAGATTTCCTCCGCTTCGCTTTGATTTTATGCTCATTGGGAAGCTCTGCTCAAGAGCTACAACATATCTGAATTTCAGCCCATTTGGACCACTGGTTGGCGAGATATTGGACTTTAAAGATTTACACAATATAAAAATATAATTAAATATTTACAAGGATCCATAAATAAATAATTATAAAATTTATATAGATAAAATCTTTTTATTTCAATAATTATATTATAATTTATAATAATAATACTTATTCAGATATACAGAAAACGCCTTCAAATAATCTATAAAATTTTAATTATAATAATAATAATAATTTATATAATATATTATAATAATTGTTAATTATTTTATAAAAAATTAGAATAGTTGATTATTATATTAATTTACAGAAATTCTTAGAATTCTAAAAAATCTCAAAAAGATTTAAAATTTACTTAAGATCTTAAATAATTAAAAATATCCCATTTTATCTAGAATTAATTATAAAGAAAGATCATAAAAATCCAAAGATAAAAATAATTAATATATAGATAAATAATTAAATAGTATACTAAATAATTAAATAATTAAATAGTTAACTAGTTAAATAATTAGAATAGTTATAAATCTAAATCTTAGATTATAAATTCTTATCATTAAATTTATTAATAGTTTATATAGTTTTATATTAGTTTTATATAGTTAGATTTTATCAATATTATTTTATTCATATATTTTATTTAAAATTATACATGTATAAATATATTAGCAATAGATTATAATAATTAAATGTATTAATAATTATTAGATTTAGAAAAAGTATAAATAAGGATTGAAATTACAATTCCTTTTAATCTTTGTAAGATTATTAAATAACTTAGAATTAATGACTTAATAATCTAATTATTATTTAAACTTTTCTTAATTAATTATTAATAAAAAATATTATTATAAAACTTAATTATTTTAAAACGTGTTCTTTTAATTAATTAATTAATTTATTGTGTATTAATAAATAAATTTGCCTATTAATTATATATTTGTTTAATTAGTTATTTTGTTATTAATTAAACATCTTGACCTGACCATTATTAAACCAAAACTACCCACACTTAACATAAAATGGCGTCGCGGATATTAGTTTCGCTTAAACCTGGGCAGAAATCTTGTATATATTTCTTAAGATTTCTAAGGAAGTCATAGCCTTCATCGATGGAGGTGTACTTTGGTGGTTTAGATTGAAATATTTTGCCGAAGGTTTCTTTACTCTTTTTCTGGAGTGCGGTTTCTTCGACTTCTTCCCCGAACTCCTCCGGTAGAAAGGGAATAGTAGGAGTTCTGTTAGGGTCAAATTGCTTTTGATTATTGTAGTAATAGTAAAATTGTTGATTTTTAGATCCTTTTGATGGATCAGGAAGGATTTCCTTTCCAAGATTAGTTATTCTTTCTTGAAATTCCTTGGCGGAAAGATTTTTTGTTTTCTTTCGTTGGAAAATTGTGTCGAAATAATGATATTTCTCATCTTCGTTCTTGAAATTTTCATCAAACGAATTATAAGAATCGGTGTCTGATGAGTCACTATCCGAGTCTTGAACGGTTTTTCCTGAAAGAGAATCAATCCTATTTGAGAGTTCCTTAATTTTTTGGTTAAGTTTATCTTCTAAGGAATTTGTTTCGGATTTTAACTTGGAATTTATCTTTTTCTCTTTTTCATTTAATTTAAGATTAATAGTTGAGCTGCCGATAAACGAAGTGTCTGAGTCGAAGGCCGAAAGGTTTCCTATGGATATATCTTCTTCCTTCATTTTTTCTTTACCCTTATTAGATAATAGCTTTTTATTTATCAAGATATTAATTATCTTAATATATTCTTGTTTTTTGGGTTTGAATATAGTTACTCCTGTAGCTGGATCAAAGTCAAATTCAAACAAAATTTTACTTTTAGGTTTAGAAGTCACTAAAAGTTTATATTCGATTTGTTTGTTTATATCTTCTTTATATAATTTGTCCAGTTTATTTTTTAAGGTTGTTACATCTTTAAGTAGATTTTTGATATTTTGGTTTTTACAATTTTTTGATATCTCGCCGTATTTAATTACCAATTCATTATATTTTTTAGATAATTCCTGAATGTTTTGGTTAATTGTGGTAATATTATCTTCATTGTTTTGTTGTGAGGCTATAATTTTATCAAATTCATATTGTTTTATAGCTTCTTGGATTTCGGTTTGCTTCTCAATGTTTAAGGTTAGCTGTTCTTTAAATTTTTTAAATTGAGAAGTTAAATTACTATTCTTTCTGTCCAATACATTAATGTTATTTAAGATATTTGCTTGTTCCATGCTTATTTTATTATTTACGTCGGATTTAATTTGGTTAACCTTGTTTGTAATTTCATTATTGATTTCACTAGTGATAAGTTGATTATCAGATTGAAATTGCATGATATCGTCATTTAATTGATCGATTTGTTTATTAACTTGTGTTAAGTCTTTAATTAGTTGGGATACTGATTCATTGGTTTTAGAGATCTTTTGTAGATCGTCGTCCCTAGTTTCCCATATCGAATCTAACTCACTTTTTAAGGAATTAATTTGTGTATTCTTTTTAGTATTAATTTCATTGATTCTACTATCAACTTCGGATGCAAATGTTTGTACATCTTTCGTATTAGTTTTTGATGCTAAATTTAACTTAATTTCTGTAATACTGCCCATCATTTGTTTGAATAAGTCTTTGAGTTCATTAATGGCATTAGTGTTTTCGACAATAGAAGCTGATTGCTTATTGAATTCGTCGATTTGTTTTAAATGTTCGACTCTTGCTGAATCTTCTTCTTGCAATTTAGAGACAATTTCTTTAATGTTATCATCATGAACATTGATTTGGGTCTGAGTGGTTTGATATGCAGAATTTGTAGCCTTAAGGAATATTTCGGCTGGATTAGTGGGGTCGTGAGTGATGTATTGATTATTTCCCCCCATACTATTTTTTGTAGAGGATTCTATGGTAGCATTATCTTTTATATCTTCTTCCATTGTATCGAAGTAATTAGCTACATCTTTTTCTATATCCATTTCGGTAGATGAGTCCTCTGAATTTTTACCTGCATTTAACTGAAGGCGAGGAGCTTTATTTTCCAAAGTCTTATTTATATTAGCTTCGGTTGCGGTAGGGACAGTTTTAGTTCTGTTCATACTAGTTTCCTTTATATCCTCTTTGGAAACGTTCGAAGGATTTATATTTTCTGAACTCTGCATTGTTCTTATAATAATCCTACCCTTATAGCTATAAATAACAAAGTCGGAATCCGTAGTATCTTGCTTAGTATGATAGAATAACTCTGAAGGTTCTTCTGTCGTTCCTAAGATGTTAGAATATTTTAATAAATTGTTCAAAATTTTGAGATTTAATAAATAATTTTTATTTGTCGACAAAGAATATTTTTTATTCTTTTGTAATAATTTTTTATATATTTTATTAAATATTAATAATATAATATATAATTATTGTTTGTTGATATATTTTAAACTTTAAACTATAAACTTAAAACTTATATAAATAATAATATTTTATAAAATATATAAATTTTATTTGTTTTATTTGTTTTTTATTATTTTATTATTATTATTAATATTATTATTAATATTATTATTAATATTATTATTAATATTATATAAATAATAATAATAATAATAATAAGTTTCAAGTTTAAAGTTTAAAATATATCAATAAACAATAATAATATATTATTATTGTTAAAAATTGATTATATAACATCAAAATGTAATTATATAATTGTAACGAATCTCTCAATTAGTAAAATAGTAACCATGGTCTAGTGGTTAGTAACTATGACCATCTGGGCGAACACTCTGGGTTCGACTCACACCTTGTTCCAAATTTTATAAAAATTTTATTTTAAATTTATTTATTATAAATTTCTGTATTTTATTCTGTATTTGTTTCTGTATTTTATTTCTGTATTTCTTTATAGAATTACATGGAATAAAATTAGAAACTTTAAAAAAAATTATATAATATTTCTTTATTTTTCTATGAGATTCATTTTATAACAAAATATCTTAGTTTCTAGCAATTTTTATTATTTTTTATGAACTTTTATTTTTAAAACTATTTTTTCGCAAAAAGTATAAATAGGTGTAAAACTTTTAGTTAAAATATTTTTCTTTGTGCTTTTATTCTTTTATAACTTTATATATATTAGTAATAATTAATTCATAAGTAGTTTGAAATACTACAAAGATTAGTTATTATTAATTTTTAATAATTAATAAAACTAAATTCTAATAAAACATATTTTAAATAAAAATAAAATAAAACTTAAAACTAAATCTTACTAATATATATATCTCGACACCGACCTTTCAGGTTAACAAAGGAAAGGTGTTCTGATATTGCAATAAGTATCTTTTATTTTAAATTTTATTTTGTTTGTGTTTACTTCAGATTTTGGTGTCAATTGTAATATTGGAACTACCGTTCCGTTACAATAATCAATTTTTAATATCAACTTGACAATTCGCAATAAATATACCATAATACACTTTTATAATTTTATAGATGGCTTCATTAGCAGCAGCCTTTGATCCTTTAAAAATGCAATCTTTGTCTATCTTATTTATAAATAATCTATTATAGCTCTGATCATCAATTTCAAGGAAAATATTTCTCTCGTAACCATAAATTAAATTATTACTAATTTGGAACATAGAATTTAAATCCTGTTTTATTAGGGAAACAGCATAAATAATATATCTAAAATAGTCATCTTTATTTCATTGATATGATAATGAATAATTACCCGTTATTAATAAAACATTCATTAGAACTAATTCGGTTATTCAAAAATTTATTTAAGAAATCCTTTAAATTAAGAGAGCTATACATATTTATAAATAAATTAGCGCAATCAGCTAAACTATTTTGTTCTTTTGACTTATTTTTAGAATATTTCATTATAATAATTTAAAATTAATTTTTTTAAATCATTTTTATCTCCTTCATCTGATTCTATGAAAATACCCATAACATTAGGTATTACAAAAGAATGCACTGAAATTAATTGTTCAACAATGAAATTATCTCTTAATTCTTCATTCAATTCAATATTTTTAACCATTTCTGTTGCCTTTTTATAAATATTGAATATTTTCGAAACTGACTGATAAAATTGATTTCTATTAATATTTACTTTTTCAGTCACACCAGCTTCTTTAATATTAAGAAATAAGTAACTTTTGTAATACTAGATCTATAATAGATTGATTACTATTGTCTACATAATGGTTTATTTTTAAATAAAGATCATATAAATTATTGATAATATCATATGATAAATCTTCAATTAAAGTATTAGAAGTTTCAGTGTTATTACCAGTAATATAAATATCGAAATTATTAGGAAATAAATAATTTGTAAAAATATTTTCAAGTATTGATTTAAATTTATTAAATCTTTCTTTTGAATTTAAGATCAATCAAATATTAGGATTATTGATAATTTAGAGTTTAATTACTAAATTTAAAAAGTAGTTAGAATCAATAATTCTTCCATAAATATTATATAAATTGGATATAGCAGATTATTATCATCTAACATCCAATTTAAGATATTTTGGTTACTTAAAGAAGTGATAGCATAATCTAAGTTAAGGGAACTTTCAATATAAGGATATTTATTAATATCATCATTTAATATTTTATCGAAATCCAAATTTTCATTTCCCGTGGTCAAATATATTTGTACATTTTTATAATTTCTTTTTTGTTTTCATCTTGGTAGTAAGGATTAAACATTTGAAAATTTCTATTTTTTGCTCTTCTTCTCTTAGTAACAATTTTATCACCAAAAATAATTGTGAAATTTAAGACAACTTTGGTAATTTTATTAGCATCATGAAAGATATCAAAAGGATCTTCATCAAAGTAATTTTCAAAATTCACAGTTTTTCTATCATATAACAACTTTGTTATCTCTTATAATTTTGAATAGTTTTTTTATAAATTTTATTTTATTATATATGGTTTTCCTAATTAATTCTGGATTTCATTGGATCTATTTATCTTACTAAAATAATTTTTATTAATAATATTATTATTCCAAAAGATAATCTTTCGAATATACAATATTACAATAAGAAAGAAAATTTATCCCTAATATAAATATATGATTATCATTTTAATTATTATCCTCCTTCAGGATTGTATGGCAGACGAATCTCAAATTAGGCTAAATTATACTAAAAATTAAAAATGAATTTATTTTAATATTCAATGTAAAAATTTTAATATTTTTAATAATATATATAAATAATTACATAATATTAATAATAAAAATTACATAATTTTAATAAAAAAATTTACTTGATATTAATAAAAAATTTTTTATATATGAATATTAATAAAGTAATTGAATATTTATTAGTTTTAATTTTTTAATTAATATAAATTTGATATTAATAAAGTTATTTATAAAAGTTATTTAAAATCTAAGTTCCTTAATTTGATTAAATAAAGGCTCCAGAATATAATTTTAATTATAAGGTATGGACCTTATAATTAAAATTATATTCTGGAGCCTTTATTCTATGTTTGTTTGCAAAGGTTTTTTGCTTTTTGATTGCTTGTTTTAGGTTTTCTTTAAGTTCTTTGAATAATTCAAAAAGATTCTTCGTAAATTGATCTACACACAGAACATCTGAAATACTGGGAATTGAGGGAGAAAATCTTGGATTGTATCCGTAGTTCGCAAAAAAAGGGGATTCTAAGGATTCCTGTACCATGTTATTATAATTATTAGCGATGTGGAAAACTGAATTAAAAAGCGCTTGAGAAAATGCAGCTGTAGAGGAACCAGCTAAATTATTAAACATTGGTAAAAGCTGTAATAAATTTAGAATATCTTGATTATTATTTTCCATATTATACGCTCTTTTTCTTCAATAAAATCAGTATCAGTATCTTCTTCATCTAAAAGTTTAGTAGAAAAATCTTTAAAGTATGTTGAGCATTCCGTAATATTACCAGCCATTGTAAAAATACCTTTTCTGAATATATCCGATTTTATAGACTTTTTATAAAGTATATTACTAATGTCTTTCATAAAAGATAATTTTACCCTATTATTATATTATGTTTTCATTAATTTAGAGTTATTACTTACAGAGGAATAAAAATCTTCTAATTCATCACTTTTAAAGTAAGGTACTTTATTGTATAATTCTGAACAGTCATTATTTATGTAGTAACTTTGTTCATTGTACATAGAAATTTTTTCTTATACTTCATTAATGTATAATGAATTATATTTATTATTGAGTAGGAGAATTAAACGTTTGTAAAGTAAACTCATTGGTAGTATGGTTAATTCCTTTGGATAGTTATTAATCACATATTTTAAGCTATTAAGACATATATGACACCAATAACCCTTACACATACTTTCCGGAAAATTAAAATCAGATAATTCAAAATATCTTGGAAAAGTTCCAACTGAATTTCGAAAAGTTTTTTGTCGAATGTGGTGCATTTCGCAATCGTGCATTTCGGAATCGTGCATTTCGGAATCTGTGGCGCATGAAATTTTATATATTAAATAAATGAATAAATAAATAAATAATAATTAAAAATTATAATTAATAATTACAAATTAAAAAATGAAATAAATGAAATAAAAATAATTAAAAAAATTATAATAAAATCAAAGAATTGAAAAAAAAATACAAAAGAATACAAAAATAAATTTAAAAAAGAAAGATTCAAGTTATTCATTAACTTTTACAAACAAACAAAAATCATATTTTTTCAAAGTCTTTTATTTTATTTAATATTTTATAATATTTTTCATTTATATTTAAAATTATTTATATAAAATATTTTAATTTATTTTATTATTAAATTGTAATAATAATAACTAAAATTTTAATAAAATAATAAAAAATAAAAAAATATTTATTTAATGATTTTTTAAACATAATTGATATTATTATTTTTACTAAATAAGATTGACATTGATATTGATAATATTTTTATACTAAAAAATTTGATATTGATATTAATAATAATATATTTATATTAAAAATTTTGATATTGATATTAATTATATTTTAATTATAGTTAAATAGATCAGTTTTAGATATAATTTAGCTAAAAACTAGCTAAAAAAATCTTAAAGTAATTTTATTTCCTTATATTGTTACAAGAACAATAATTAAGCATAACATATAATTTAAAAAGGTTAGAAAAATACTAATTTATAATAAAAAATTAGTATTTTTTATTATTTAAATCAATTAAGCAATTATACCATAATTCAACAATATCTTTTCTATCATATCCATTATAAATATAATCTTTTTCCATATATTTATAATTTTCAATTATATTTTTTATTTCATCAGTTTTTCTAATTGTTTTTTGTTTTTTTCTCCAGATTCCATTAATTCTCCTTTCGTAATCATTGTAGGATAAGGATTCTTCTTTTTTTAATATATAAATTAATTTAAAAAATGAAGGTTTTTTTGGAAATAAATTATTTAAGTAATTATTAAAATATTCTGAAGCATTATTTGTTATATGCTCCATATTCTTATAATAATTCCAATAATTAGTATTATATTTATGTAAATAATTATTTTTAAAATATTATAGTTTTATTTATTTAATGATAACAGAACAAGTCCTTTTTTATAATACAATTTTTAACAAAATATTATTTAAAAGATTATTAATAAAATATTATTTAGATTTTATTTAGTTATTTATATATTTATTTATTTATTTATTTATTTTTGATAAATGTGGCTATAAAATATTTTATCATCAAACCACATACAATAATGTACGATTCCGAAATGCACGATTCCGAAATGCACTTCTCCCTTTTTTGTCATCAGATAAATCTAAATTTAAATAGGAGAATTCAATATCTTATGCTTTTGTCAAACATTACAATATCGAGTGAATTTTATCTAAAACAGGAATTATCTTTCTATTTTCTGAAAAGAGTAAATATGTAAAATTATTTACACAAAGATAAATAATTAAGTAAAAAATTAGGATTTAATCAAGTCAGAAAATTAATTAATGATGGTCAGAATTTTTAATATAAAAATTAATCAAATTAGGCAGTGAATTAATTAATAATTATTTAATAATATTTAATATTATAAAAATGGTTTATTAGAAAAATCAACACAAAATTATTTAATATATTTCTAATAATAATTTCTGTTTAATAAAAGCTTTTTATTTAAATATTTTTTATTAATAATAATTATAAAACAAATGTTTAATTTAGCTAAACTATAATAAAAACTAATTAAGATTAATTGAGAATTATTTAGTTATTTTGATATTTTGGTAATTAGGTAATTAGGTATTTGGGTAATAATCTTTACAAAGATTTTTAAGAATCGATTCTAAGTAAAAGTATTTATACTGTTCTATCAAAGTATAGTTATAATTATATATTACATGATTTTTATATTTTAAAACATACGATTTTTATTTCAAATAATTATTCTAAACTATTCTAATATTATTCTAACTATTATCTTTAATATTTATAATATTAAGAAATTAAATATTATTCTATGCTTAACTAGGTAATGATGAGTCAATAGGATTTTCATATTGTTTATTTTCTAAAATAATTATTATAAAATAGAATAGTTAGTAATTAAATATTTTAATAATTATAATTTATATTATATTTATATTATTAATATTTTTAATTTTTAATATTTAATTAAATTTATGTTACGGAAAATTTATAATTTTGTTTCACTGAAAAATTTTCTCCAAAATTATTTTATAGTGTGCAACTTTAAATGCGAATATCTCCTGATTTAGAAATGATATCGAAATAATTCTTGCACAACTAAGTTTTCCGGAGCGCAATCTTACGGTTGCACATATTTTCAAGCAAAAACTCAATTTGTTGACGAGATATGACAATTTAAAGTCATAACTCATTTTCATGAATTTATATTTGATTATTAATTATTTTATTTATTCATGCGAAGCGTGAAAATTTGATTTTTAAATAGTATTGTTTTATAAAAATATTTAATTAATTATTGTTGAATAATGAAATATGAAAAGTAATTTCGAAATTTTGATCACGTTATTTTTGCAAAATAATTTTTGATTTCTTTGAAACTGTAAATTAATTAGTGTGATGATGAACTTACAGGAAGTGTAGTCTACGGTTTCGAAATTATTTTTGAAAAATAATTTAAAAAAAATGGAAAATGTTTTAGAAATTTTACTAAATATTAAATATAAATGATTATTAATTAATTATTGTAATATGTTATATTATTTTAATTTACTAGTTGTTGAAAAAGAATAAAATCTTAATAAAATAATTTAGCTGATTTTGATGTTAAGGATTTGAATCGATTATAAATATAAACTACATTATCTATTAAATAATAATCATTTATATTTAATATTTAGTAAAATTTCTGAAACATTTTTCATTTTTTTTAAATTACTTATTCGTGTGTAAACCTGTTGGATGAAACCTACAAATTTATGTATTATTTTAATTTCGTTATAAAATTGTTTTTCTAATAAACTTATTATATTAATAATTATTCAGTATAATCATACGCCTTAAATCCTTAAGCAATTTAATTATAATTAATTTATTAATATAGTTGAATATAAATTATACTTTTTGTAAAAATAACGTGATCAAAATTTCGAAATCACTTTCGAAATTACTTTTCATATTTCAGCATTATTCAACAATAATTAAATAAATAATTTTTATAAATCAACACTATTTAAAAAATTAAATTTTCACACTTCGCGTGAATAAATAAAAATAAGTATTAATTAAATATAAATTCTTGAAAATGAGTAATGACTTTAAATTGTCATATCTCTTTAACCAATTGTGATTTTTTCTTGAAAATATGTTGTCTGAAAATATGAAAGGTTGCACTTTAAGAAACTTAGTCGTGCAAGAATTATCTCGATATCATTTCTAAATCAGGAGATATTCGCATTTAAAGTTGCACACTATAAAATAATTTTGGAGAAAATTTTTCAGTGAAACAAAATTATAAATTTTCCGTAACATAAATTTAATTAAATATTAAAAATTAAAAATATTAATAATATAAATATAATATAAATTATAATTATTAAAATATTTAATTACTAACTATTCTATTTTATAATAATTATTTTAGAAAATAAATAATACGAAAATCCTGTTGACTCATTTATCATTATTTAATTAGTCATAGAATAATATTTAATTTCTTAATATTATAAATATTAAAGATAATAGTTAGAATAATATTAGAATAGTTTAGAATAATTGTAATCATTGTAAAGATTCTTAACTAAATAATCCTTAATTAATCTTAGTTTTTATTAAGTTTAGCTAAATTAAATATTTATTTTATAGTTATTATTAATAAAAATATCTACATAAAGGTTTTATTAAACAGAAATTATTATTAGAAATATATTAAATAATTTTATGTTGATTTTTCTAATAATAATTATTAATTAATTCACTGCTTAATTTGATTAATTTTTATATTAAAAATTCTAACCATCATTAATTAATTTTCTGACTTGGTTAAATCCTAATCTTTTACTTAATTAATTATTTATCATTGTGTAAATAATTTTACACTTTTATTTTATTATAAAAATATATTCTTATTTTATATTATTTTTAATATATATTATTATACTTAATATAAATTATTTTACTTATTATATTGTTCAATGAATTGTATAAAATATTTATCAATTATGTATTCTTATATTCTTATAAAGATTATTAAATTATTAATAATCTAATAACTTATAATAATAAATAATTAAATGAAAAACAAAGTAAATAAATAATATTTATATTAAAAATAACTATAATTTGTACACCCTCCTTATTAGATTATTCTAACCAAATTACTTCTTTAAACCAAATCAAAACTTTACATTTGAAAATCTTTAATATTAAATTAAATGTTATTTATAAAATATTTAATTACTTAAAATACTATAAATAAAAATAATCATATTAAATTTATAGTTATTAAAAATAAAATAATTATTTAACAAATTGTTAAATACTTTAATAATTTTTTACAAAGTTTAAATAAAAGTTGGATATTAAAATAATAATTAATAATTAATAATATTTTTTTTAGATTAATTTTTAAAATACAAAATAGTTACCAATTAGGATATGAAACATTTAATATAAATCTAACAATGGTCCAGACTCTTTCCTAATATAGCAATTAATTTGTACACCATACTAATTGAGGCGTATTAAATCATTTATACAGTGGCGTTATCAGTATTTAGCGATTTTCCTCATATTTTCCAACTCAGATATCAACTCCGACTATACACTATATTATATAATATTTTAAACTCAGCGTCACTAGCGCATGACATAAACTACTTAACCACAATCTCTATTAATTCAGCGTCACCAGCGCATGACATAAACTACTTAACCACATTTCTACCACCACACGCATAACTACTACCACCATCTTTACTACAGCGTCACCAGCGCATGACATAAACTTTACAAGTTCTGGCCGTTTATTTACTGTTTTGTATTTTAATTTTTTTCTTTCATTTCATTTAATTTTTATCTGTCAATCTATCCTATCAATCAATCTCAATTTTTTTTTGATTTTTGTAATTTTTGGTATTTCTGGTATTTTGGTGGTGTTATTTAGCTTCTGTATACCTTTTAATTATATTCATTAAATTCTACTCATTTTAAGCTTTCTAATGATATCAATTTTATTACCTATTAACTTAATAAATAAGCCTAATAATTTATCTTTATTGATATGAAGAGGGTTAACTGGGTATTATGATATTGTTATTATTTTTATTTTTTTTGGTGGTTAGATTATCCTAATTCTTAAAATATATAATAGTAATAATACTTACTAGAAGAATTATTAAATTTACAATAAAATTTCATGTATTAATCCAGATGTATTAAATTTATAATTCATAAATAAAGTTTTTTATAATAAAACATATTTAAATTTCATATAAAACAATTTATTAAATATATTTACTAAAATAAATATTTGAATAAAAGTAAATATCGCTTTCTAAGCCTATTTAGAATTAAGATATTTACATAATTGTATCATTCTTGATAAAGAATAAAATTTATAAATATATAATTAATATTAACTGAATTTAAAATTGATATAAAATTATTTAAAATAAAATTATAAAATATTTAATTATTTAAAATCATATAAAATATAGACAATTAATTAGAATTAAAAATATAAACAAAAAATTATTCTAAATATTTAACATACTTAATATTAATATGTTAATATTTTATTTATAAAATATACAAAAAATATTACTGAAGCGTAATAAAAATATTCGTGTGTTTTATTTATTAATAATAATTAAGTGTGAATTTATATAATATTTATATAGTAATATTAATTAGAAACTAATTAAGTACCTCTCTAGAGGTAGTAAATATTTAGTAAAAAATTATTAATTTTATAACTTTATTCGCTTACTTAGTTTATTTATAAACCTACCTTTTACACAAGTTCTGAGTTTTGTTACATTTTTAAAAATAATTGAAAGGATTTTCGGAAACCCAGTAATCATCAAATATAATTTTGTTTTTAAATATCAAAAAGGAAAATCCCTCTTGAAAATAATTTACGTTTTGAAATGATATTTGGTTATTTTTTCAAATATTAGATTGGTTGTTTGCCCATGTATTTTTTAGAAATCAATTTTCTGGTTTATTAATACATGCAATTGAGAGAGCATATTTATCAATTTTTAAGCCTATGGATGTCGAAATCACATTTCCAATAGTATATTAAAAATATTAGTAAAAAATAATATAGAAAGAAAAATAAACTCTTAGTAATATTCACCATCCTTACCATTCATCATGATTTTTAATTGAAATGAATAATTACGTAAGAAGATATATAAATGTTATTATTATTAAAAATATAAATAGATAAAAAAATTTTTTTTAATTTTACTTAAACATATAATTTAAATGTAAAATATAAATTTTTAAAAATAATTTATATTTTTATATATATTTTAATAAATAAAATCTTTATTTACTACTATATATATTATACATATTAATATAATATTTATTTTTATATTTTTATCATATTTATATTATTAATATATTTTTAATACTATTTTTTTATATATGTAACGAAACTCATAATCAGTAAATTAGTAACCATGGTTTAGTGGTTAAATACTATGACCATCGAGCTGAACTCCTTGGGTTCGACTCACACTCATTCTCAATTTATAAAACTCAATTTATAAAAATTTTTTATTTTAAGAAAAATTTATTATTAATTTCTGTATTTTATTTCTGTATTTTATCATAGAAATTAATAGAATAAAATCAGAAATTTTCGGATAAAAATTTTTTATAATTTATCCTTTTTCCATAAGATTCTTTTTATCAAAAAAATTTAAGTTTCGAGAACTTTTTAGAAATTTTTATTATTTTCAAAAAAAAATATAAATAGGTGTAAAATTCATTAATAAAATATTTTTAAATTCGTGCTTTTATTAATTAGTTTATAAGTAATTTGAAATATTATAATAACTAATTGATAATTAATATTTATACTTTAAAAATTAATAAAACTTATTTCTAACAAAACATATTTATTTTAAATTACTTTATTGTTTATAAACCTATTGTGTAAAAGCAAACGTTACAATATAGAAAAAATTTATTTTATTATTTTATATATTTATTTATATATTCATATTATTATATAACACTTTTGATAAAATTAAAAAGTGTTACTATTTGTTAAAAGCAGATACACTTAATTAAATAGGAAACAAAATTTAATCAACAATAATTTATCAGAAATATTACAAGTTATTCTTTAATAAAATGGGAAATATATTAAAGATCAAATAAAAATTTAAATTTTATTGGTTTTAATTAATATAAATAATTTATTTTATTTTATTAATTAACATTTATATAGAAAAATAAATAAAAATATATAATTTAATATAATTAATATTATATATAAAAAATTGTAATTATATTGTGAAACGGTTACACTATAAAAAAAAGGGATAAATATATGAATAAATAATAATTTATAAAGTTTTAATTTTTTTTAAAAAAATAAATTGAAATAGAAATAAATTTTTATTATTAAAATATTTAAATACAATAAAGATTATTTATATTAAATAAAATTTAAATAACAAAATTTAAAAAAAAAAATAGAAATAATCAATTTTATAGATGATAATTTTTTAAAAAAATTATCATCTATTGTGATAAAGATATAATAGTATTACAAATACGTAGGAAAGTTCAATTCAAAAAGGAAATACCAAAGAAAATAATAATTCTGATTGGGTAACTACGACAAAAGACTTTCAGGAGTCACACACAAAAAAATATGGATGAAACCATTGGAAGCGAAAAAGGAATAACTAATACTTCAGAAAACAGTCGTCAAATAAGTGGTGATGGTTAGATTAGTAACAGGAATTGATATTTTTAATATTGATGCCGAAGGAAGTTATACTAAAAATAATTCCAAAGCTGTAACGAATACAGAAACATATCAAAAAATTAATGGTGCGCAGGATGGAACAACAAAAATTGAAGGAAGTAGTAATACAAAAACAAAAGAAAGCTCTACCTCCGAATCTACTACAGATTCAAAAACTGATAGCATTTCTGAAGTCAGGACGAATGGAGAAACTTCTACAAATTCATTCAATATCCAATTCAGTAGCTAGAACAAATGGTGGAAGTAGTTCAAATACCCATACCGAAACTAAGGATATGAGTGACAAATTCTAATGAAAATTCGACAAATGATACTGATACTAATTGGTCTTTGGTCTATGAAGAAAATAAATCAATAAAATCAATAACAATTGGTAAATCTGTAACAACGCTAAAGATTTAGGTTAACACAATACTAATTACACTTTATAAGATTAATTAGTTATAATAGCAATTTTATTTATTATTAATATTTATTTTAATATTAATATTAATTCTAGAGATTAATTTTACATAAAATTACAGAAAATATATATAAACAATACTTATGAGTGAACTTCACTCAACGATTGGTTGATTTCATGGTTTGTGAAAAAAAAGAGTAGAAGAGTTATGGATCAAAATATTACTAATAATAATTAATTATAAAACCTGATTTTCAGGTTAAATCAAGAATAACCTAAAATTATTAAGAACTAATTAAATAATTTACCAAAAATCTACTACCAAATTAGCTTTTACTTCTAGAAGAAATAATAAAATTTAATTTATCAAAAATCAAATTGATAAATATCTTTAAATAAAATTTATAACTTCAAAAAATTACTTTTATTATTAATATAATTAATAAATTACACTTTAAAAAGTAAAGACACAAAATGAATATTTTAGACAATGTCTTAAATACTTTTATTAAAATAAAAATAAATATTATTATTAATAATTATTATAAAATTATAAATAAAAACACTTTAATAATGTAACATGACTTTAAAATAATTCTTAATTATTCTTTTATAATATAATAATAATTCAAATAAAAAATAACAATAAATTTTATAAAATTTAATAACAAACTTGTTTATTTTATTATTCTAAATAATTTTTTTATTAATATTTTATATTTATTATTTTATTCAATTTATTTTATTAATTATTTTATTGTAAATAATTATTCTTTTATTTCTTTTATTGTAAATAGTTTAATTTTTAAGAAAAATATAAATATCTGTAAATATTCCATGTAATTTATTCTATGCTAATTATAATATAAAATTAGTCATAGTACTTAAATAACAAATTAAAATTTAGTTTAGTTATAAAATTAGTTTAGAACTAATAACTATATTTTGATATTGATAATAAAATTCATATTAATAATTTTTATAAGTGATATTAATAAAAAGTGGCTGATTAATAATAATTTATAATTTTTATAATTTTTATTTATTGATATTAATAATTTTTGTTTTGATATTAATAATAGAATATTTTGTATTAATAATAATATATATTTAATTGATATTAATAATTTTTATATTGATTTTTAGTAATAATATATTGAATTTTTATATTAATAATATAATTTAATATTAATAAATTTTATATTGTAATATATTTTGGAAATTTCAATTTAATATAGAATGTAGGAAAGTTCTACAAGCCACAAAGATGTTAAGGATTTGAATGGATTATAGATATAAGCCACATTATATCTATTAAATATTTATTATTCAGCATGTTTATGCGCCCCAAATCCTTATACAATTTAATTATAATTAATTTTATTAATAATACAGTTGAATATAAATTATACTTTTATTTTATTAACAAATTATATTCTTATCTTATATTATTTTTAATATATATTATTATAATTAATATAAATATTAATTTACTTATATTATTGTATTGTTCAATGAAATGTATAAAAGATTGATGAAATATGTATTCTTACATTCTTTGTAAGATTATTAACCTAATAATAATCTAATAAAATATAATAATAAAATAATTAAACAAATTTAAATAAAGAAACTATATTTATAATAAAACTTATAATAAAATTTATATTAGTGAACACCCTACGTATTAGATTATTGAGCATTTCGACCAAGTTAAAATTTAAACCAAATCAAAACTTTACAAAAGAATTTAGTAATCTTAATGAAATTAAGATTAATTGTTCATTCTTTATCAAGAATCGTTATGGTTACTAAAGTGGTTCATTGGTACCTGTTTGTAATATCATACTGGTTGTCACTGGTTCAAATCTTACTTTTTACCTTTTCGAAATAATATTTATAATAATAAATTAATTAAATGAATGAATCATTAATTTTTAGATAAACTTATAATTTAATTAAATGAATGATAAATAATAAGTTAAATAAATCTTAATTAAGTGAATACACATTAATTAACTAAATAAATTATTAATAATTAGCAAATGGATAGATTAATTAATAATTAGATAAATTGTATTTTAATAATAATTAAATATATTTTATTTTAAATTATATAACCAATCATGTAATAACTTAGAATAGATTTTGAATATAAAAACTTCATGTATTATTTTATTTTGACTCTTTGAGTCAACATTAACATTTCAATTAGTAATAAATAAAATAATAATATAAAACCATAAATAATTAAATCGTTCAGTTTAATAGATATTTCAATATATTTTATTCGAGCTATTCATGTTGTTGTTTTATTTATTATTAATTACTACAACAACCTAGTGAGAATAACTCATATTCGTTACAGGTATCATAACATATTTAAAAAATCCCTTGAAGTAGATCCGGAATGGAAATCTACTGTAAGATGGAACTGCCTTAACAATTTTATTTACCATTTTGAAGCAAAATTCTGCGAATATACCATCCAAGAACAACAGAACCAATGGAAGAACTTAAAGCCAATTTCTAAATTAAATGAACAAACATTTAAAAATCATATAGAGAGAATTGAACTCTTAGCAGAAAATTTAAAAATAAATTATTATAAGATTTAGAAAAATTATCTACCTATTAAAAGACCATCCTAAGGTTATCAAAAGAGCCTTAGACCATATAGATAAAATCCCTAATAATAACGATAGAGAAAATTATATTGCTCAAGAAGAAGAAAATAAAGAATTATATCACACCTTTATTTCAAAGGTATTCTTAATAATCTACGAACTTGAAGGAGAGATGATCAAACAAAACACATTAAAAAAATGGCTAAATATTCAAAAAGAAAAAAACAGAAAGAATAACACAATAAAAGAAAAAATTCATAAACAATCTAGAAAGATGAAAAGTACAATTAAAAAGAACCAGAACCACAATATTGAAGTAAAAATCAGAATAGGAGATGTGTCTACAGAATTAAGTAAGAAACCTATTCACGAAATAAACAACATTATGAATTCTAGTTCAAGAAATAAATATCTAAATAATCCAAATTTTGGAGGAGGTATGCATTTTAATAATGCAATACTTCTAGATAATAATCTCCAAGGATTTAAAGCAATTGTTCTAATAGACTCAGGAAGTGCTACGAATATAATTGGATCTAATATTTTTAAGAAACTTAACGCAAAACAATACTCTAATAGGACATCCCTACTTCAAGCAGGAAATTCAACCATAGAGATAAATGAATATTGTTATTTAAATATCGCTATTGAATTCAAAAGAAATCAATATTATATTTTCAATCAAAAGTTTATTATAGTAAACTCAAAGTGGAATCAAAGGGGAAAGAAACCCTTTTTCTTTGATAAAATTATCCTAGGCGATGCAGCTCTTACTGAACTAAATACACAACGAATTTTCCCGATTAGATATCCCTATTTTCTAAATATATTAGAAAATAGAAGTGAAGAAGTTAAACCAATTTTAGACCAACGAAAAAATGTCTATGATCCCGGGTGGGATAAAAAGTATTTGATTCCAAAAACGAATAAAATAAATAAAGAAAAATTAAAAGAATTAAACGATCATAATAATACTAACACGGCACATAATATGGAAGAAACTATTCTATCTAAACAAGAATTTAAGCAAATTGAAGAAAAATTAAATAAACAAAAACAGAAAAATAATTCCTTTATTATTTCAACTGATCATAAAAAAGGAATAGAAGAATATATTATACAAGAAATTAAAAACTTACCTTCGGAGCTACAACAGTATAAAGATGTTTTTAATCCACCACCTCAAGGAGTCATCTTTAATCGAAAAAATAAAAATTTAAATGCAATCCTGCCGTATGATAAAGATAAAGCTAAACTACTTCCTATGATGCCGCATATTAAACTAAACAAGGAACAAGAAGATGCTTTAGATGAAGAATTTGAAGAATTAATAAAAGCAAAAAAGATCAGTAAAATAAGAGCAGCTTCAGGGTGCAACGTATTTAATGTTCCCAAAAAAGATGGTACTTTTAGAACTGTCTTTAACTATGTATTAGCAAATAATTGCTTATTACCAAATCAATATCCGATACCAAACCTTCTCGAATTAGTACATAGAGCAGCTTCTTATAAATATCATATTTTACTGGACTTAAGAAACGCTTATAATCAAGTTTATTTGGAACCCAGATACCGTTTTTTAACAAACTTTAGATTTAAAAATCAAACCTACCAATGGAATGTTTTACCATTTGGACTATCTACCGCTCCATCTATATTCCAATCAATACTTAACTTATTATTACAAAAGTATGTTAATAAAGGAATAGATATTTACTTAGACGATATTCATATATACGGAAACTCCAAAGAAGAATGCTTAAAGCTATGCGCCTTTACATTAAAACAATTCAAAGAAAATAATTTCTTCTGTAAACTAGAAAAATGTATCTTTTTTCCAAAAGAATTCGAATATTTAGGATATTTAATTTCCAATAATAGTATTAAACCAATTTCTAAAAATATTAACAATCTCAAAAGATGTCAAACACTTAAGGAATTTCAACAATTATTTGGATTCTTGAATTATTTCAAAGATTTTATTCCTAACTTTACTGAAAGAACCAAGGAAATTTCAACTGGACTTAGTAAACCAAAAACTAAGTGGAACGATAAAATGGAAAATGAATTACTATATTTCATCAATTTTATCCCTAACTTACCAGCCCTTGCTCCTTTCAAACCTAACCTTGATATCCTAATCCTTACTGATGCTTCTGAAATTGGTCTAGGTGCTCAAATTTTTCAAGCCAGGCATAATGATGTAAACATCCTCGATTTCCTTAACAAATCAAATAACGTATCATCAACAAACTCTATCAAAATTAGCCCCAATACTAATAAAACAGACACAACCATTTCGGATAATAATAATAAAAAGTTTTTCCATACCAATCATATAATAAAGGACAAAACAAATAATAATAATGTCCAAAAAATGTCTGAAGATACTAAAATTCACACAGAAATTCACAGTACCTCAATATATAATCATGAAAAGGAACATGAAAAGCATGATGAGCAACATGATTCCGATAAAGTTAGTTTGGTCTCTAATGAAGAACATGATCTTAAACATGATGAATGTGAACTCATGCAGGAGGATGATAATAAAATTTACAATCTGATAAAAAATGATGACGTCATGCATGATAAATATAAAAACAAACATGACCCCACCAATCAACAAGATAGAAATAAAAACAAAGCCGCTAGAAGAAAATATATAAATCAACAAATTACACCTATACAAACCTTAGACAATGTTAAAAACTTATATTGTATAACAAAAGAAAATTATAAAATTTTAGAGGATCATTTAGTACCAATCGGCTATTACTCTCGCAAGTTAAATAAAACAGAACAAAGTTATTCTACTTTCGATAGAGAGTTATTAGCTTTATCAGAAACCTTGAAACACTTCGAATTATTACTAAAACAAGGCCAAAGAATTTACACTGCCACAGACCATAAAAACTTAATTAATTATATAAATAAAAACTCTAAAGTAGAAACTAATAGAAAACTTAGACTCAAAGAAAATATTGTCAATTATAATATTATTCCCTTCTATATAAAAGGAAAAGACAATCAGATAGCTGACTTTCTTTCAAGACAAATTCAACCTATTGAAATCAATCACATTGAAATAATGAATCCCAGTCATTATCCAAATACTTACGAACTTTTAAAAGAACGGGATAAGAGTAATATTTTGAATGTTCTTAATCTCTTATTAAAAGAAAATAAGAATAAAGATTTAATATTATCCTTATTCGAAGAACAAGAAAATAAAATTCTAATGATAACGGAGGAATTAATAAACTTTCAAATCGAAAATAAACAATTAAGTGAAGAATTAGATAAGGAAAGAAAACAAAGAATAAAGGAATTGAATAATTATTTGGAAAACTACCTGAATTACCTTTAACTTTAGAAGGACTAAATAATAAAATAAAACTATTAGAAAATCAGGAAAAACAATTAATCTCACTCAATGATAGAATTGATAAAATGAATGATAGGATACGCCACTTTCGCATGGAAACTAATCGAAAAATATTATCCACCAATAATGATTTAAATAATTTACAAGTGGAAACAATAAGAATCAAAAGAATATTATCGGAAAAACAAATATTACCAAAAAAGAAAAGAAGATCTAAGAACGATAATAATTCGGATGACAATTACGAAAGTGAACCAATAACTGAACCCGATGTCATCTCTCAAATCCTTATTGAAGATAATAATTAATAATTAATAATAAAAAAAAAATTTAATAAAAAAAAAAAAAAAAAAAAAAAAAATAACAATTATACATTATAAAATAAAAATATAAATAGTCGTAAAAAGTACTCACTTTTGAGAGTCAGAATATTTTTTATTCTTTTCATCTTAATTTTGTAGTTTAGTATAGTAATTACATAACTAGTTTAAGTAATCTACATATTAACTTTATTTAAAAATAATATAAATACTTTATAATTTATGTATTAAATAGTCTTATTGTTTATTTATAATTTAAAATTGTAAAAATTTGATCACTTTTTATAATAAAATTAAATAAAATAAATAATAAAACCGAAATTAATTTGAAAAGTTCTTGAATTAAATACAGTGTTACACAACAATTTTCCTTAATTAACTCGAATCGTTATCGCTTCTTGTTAATTAAATATTAGTTACTGTTGGCTTGAACATTGTGCTTTTTATAAACAAAAGTTTTAAAAAGAGAATTACAAAAGAATAAAAAATATTCGGAAAGATTTTACTCTATCTTTTAAAGACCCTAATAGCTCAAGAGACTCTTTGGAAGAAATAGCTACTACACTAAGATTCACTCGCGAAGAAACAGCTATGCGTTTAGTTGCTGCTCTTCCCAGAAAATGGAAGGAAATCCTCGTGGAAGAAGAAATCTGTCCTGATTCCGATGATGATCATTATGATGACATCTGGGAATTTATTAACAATAAATTGGCTCAGGAAGCACTTATTAAAGAATATTCGGAATTCGTTTCTCTTCGTTTTGGCGGGGGAAGTAGTAGTAGAAATTATAATAAAAAACGTAGAAATAGTCATACGAGTAAAAGGAAAGCAAATGTTAAAGAAAACCCTTTCACAGAAATCGTGAAATATAATCGGAATAAAAGCTATAGAGCTTATAAAAAGGATAATAAATATAAAAGGGAAATTTCACATTACAATGAAGCTAAGAAAGAAAAAGAAGAAGTTAACCAAGATAAAACGAATGAAACTAAAAAAGATATAAATACAGCTGAAAAAGCAGCCGAAGAGTTAGCCAATGAATTTCAAAACTATTTTACCACACAAGAACGTACCATTAACTATTCTTTCGTAAATCACGAAGACCCAATAACAATCTTTCAGAAATATAAAGACAAAGCACAAAGCATTCAAAGTGAAATAGACACCATTCAGGCATTTTGTCCAGTTAAAGAAATACAATACACTAGAGCTATGATACCAATTTCTAATGAAGTGATGAGAAAAGTATACAGAAGTGAAAGAGCTGTTAAAGAATTCTCTGATCGTGAAGAAACAGGTATGGTAAACGCCCTAATGATAGTAGACTCAGGATCTAGTGTAAATCTAATAAGCAAAAAATTAGCTAAAACATTAGGATTAAAAATATTCCCTGTTAAGTCTGAAATAGTAACCAATAATGGTAATTTTATAATGAAAGAAGGAACCATAATGAGTCTTGCTGTATTCCTTAAGAATCCTCCAAATTATATAGCAGTATGCCATAATATGACTTTTGGGATAGTAAATCAACCGGAACATATGTTAGCAATCGGCAAGAATATGGAAAGAAAATATAATCTAAAATTACACAGAATAGTAGAAATCACTAATCTGTTAGAAGACAACGATTTAGAACCACAAAATAATCTAAACCATAACCTAGCTCAAGCCCAAGCACTCCAAGAGTTTGCTCGAAATAACGCAGCACTACAGACCAATAGAGTTGAAGATAGAGATCAACAATCCGTAGCTAGACTTCAATTTAGAGGACAGGGTAACCCTCACAATATGGTTGAGATTCCAATCACAGGTGTAAATCATTATAATCTGTTAAAAGAATTCAATATTAACAAATTACTGGATGACGATCCTAAAAAAGGATACTTAATAACAATCGGTAATAAAGAAGAAAAAATTAAAAATGACGAACTAATAAAGAAACTATTACCAGATGAATTAAAAGAATTTAAAGACGTCTTTGACATCCCAAAAGGCTTATATCCAGAGGAAAATGGGATTTCAAGTTAAATATAAAACAAGAAGACATTGATTCTCTTCCCCTAGCAAAACCCAAAATAATTGGAAAAGAAGCAGAAAAAGCAACAAAGGAAATGCTCAAGCAATACTTGGAAGATAAATGGATCGAACCAGCTAACTATGACCATGCAGTAAACATGTTCGCAGTACCAAAACAAGATAGAACATATAGGTACGTCTATAATTATGTTCCTGTAAACAAGATATGCCGAATTAATCAGAATTCAATCCCAAACTTAAGAAATAACGTGGATATTTTAGTAAAAAATCCTTATAGAATAGCGTTAGATTTAAGAACTGCCTATAACCAGATACGTATAACAGATCCTCTCACTAAAGCTACAGCATTCATTACCCCATTTGGTATCTATCAATGGAACGTTATGCCTTTCGGACTTTCGGATGCACCTCCGCATTTCCAGTCATTTATGAATCATATTCTTTTCAAAAAATTAAATGACGGCGTAATAGTATATTTGGACGATGTGTTAGTATATGGAAAAACTAAACAAGAATGTATACAAAACTGTAAATGGGTATTAAGTCAATTTCGTAAACATAAATTATATTGTAAAATATCTAAATGTGAATTTTTTCCGGACATAGTCACGTACTTAGGGTACGCTGTTGAAAATGGATTTTATATTCCTAAAAACATTTCTAAATTCAATCAAATTAGAAAACCTACTAACCTTAAGGAACTCCAAAAGGTTTTAGGTCTACTTAACTGTTTTGCCGATTCGATCCCAAAGTATACTGAAAAAATTTTACCTTTAATTAACTGCCTTTCTAAATATGACCAAAACATTATTGATAAAAATTTTAATAACTGCCTCAATAACCTTCAATTCTATCCCAAAACTTACTTCAACCTTAATTCTGAATTCTTCCTTATCTCTGACGCTTCGGAATTTTCCGGTTCAGTCATTCTTTTTCAAACCCTTTCCGGGGGGTAGATTCGGATAAAAATAATTTATCCACTAACGATATAATTAAAAGAATTGAAAAAGAAGAAAGTTCATGGAAGGCAATAGAAGATTTAATTAAGAAAAAGTTAATCGGCGCAGTATCCTGTTATAGCTATAAATTTAATGAAACTGAAAGTCATTACTCAGCCTTTGATAAAGAATTATTAACAATATTAAAAGGCTTGGAACAATTACTTTCTAAGAAATTACCCAAGAACAATATATATTCTAACAGACAATGCACCTTCAAGTCAAATAATAAACGGTCAAAGTCAAAAAATAGTAGATAATAGAAGACTACGCTATTTAGAAAGACTACAACCATTCAAATTAAAAGGAATATATCTTAGAGGTAAACAAAACGATTTATTAGATTGGTTATCCAGAAACATTTCGGAAAACAATTATTAAGAAAAGTATATAAGACTTAATTCTGAATCCAATAAATAATTTCTGCAAAATCATAAGTAACTTAAAAATTAAAATAATGTAATAAATTGTAACGAATCTCACAATTAGTAAAATAGTAACCATGGTCTAGTGGTTAGTAACTATGACCATCTGGGCGAACACTCTGGGTGCGACTCACACCTTGTTCCAAATTTTATAAAAATTTTATTTTAAATTTATTTATTATAAATTTCTGTATTTTATTCTGTATTTGTTTCTGTATTTTATTTCTGTATTTCTTTATAGAATTAAATGGAATAAAATTAGAAACTTTAAGAAAAAATTATATAATATTTCTTTATTTGTCTATGAGATTCATTTTATAACAAAATATCTTAGTTTCTAGCAATTTTTATTATTTTTTATGAACTTTTATTTTTAAAACTATTTTTCCGCAAAAAGTATAAATAGGTGTAAAATCTTTAGTTAAAAATATTTTTCTTTGTGCTTTTATTCTTTTAATAACTTTCATATATATTAGTAATAATTAATTCATAAGTAGTTCGAAATACTACAAAGATTAGTTATTATTAATTTTTAATAATTAATAAAACTATATTCTAATAAAACAAATTTTAAATAAAAAAATAAATTAAAATTATACTAATATATATCGACACCGACCTTTCGGGTTAACAAAGGAAAGGTGTTCCGATATTACAAAGTATAATCAACCTTCTTTATTTTATTTTTGTGTTCATTTTCAGTTCTCGTGCCAATTGTAATATTGGAACAACCGTTCCGTTACATAAATCATCAATTATATTTCTGATAAAAATTAATTAGTCATAAGACTTAAATTAACTTAGTAATAACCAATAGGATAATTTGATAGAAATAAATTAAAATAAAATTTATACTAAAATAACAATTTAGGAATTAAATAATCAATCAAATATTTCTGTTAAAATAAAAATTATACTAAAACAATAATTTAGGAATTAAATAGTTAAATAACCAATTAAAATTTTCTGTAAAAATTATAATAAAATTAGTTTATATATAACCAATAAATATTTTCTGAATAAAATTATAGTTAATCATATGAATATAATAATCTAAAATTAGTTTATCAATATCAAATTATATTATATTTAATAATTAGTATATAGCTAACCAATTAAGAAAGAATAATATTATTATATCAATATCCAATTAAAATGTATTAAATAATTGTAATAATTTAGTATAAAAAGAACCAATTTGAATCGATTAAAACGCTATCGTTTTAACGATTAAAATCGTGTTTTTAAAAGTTATTCGTGTTTTTAAAAAAAAGTTATAGTATTTTTAAAGTTATCATGTTTTTAAAGTTATAAACCAATGTATTAATAAATAAATAAAATAAATAAAGATTATTATTATTACAAATAAAAATTATTATTAAATAAATAAAGTGTATTAAAATACGTTTTAGAAGACGAATAGAGTCTTATATACGTCGCGTTGTAATAGGATAATTACCTATTCTTAAAAACGACTACTTAAATTAAAACGTTAGCTAGAAGCCTTTGTGCAAAACACTTTTGTGTATACAGCGTAGCGACCCATAACTAAATAATTTAGCGAGGGTTTAAGTAGTTAACACGGCGGTTAATGTACTTATAGGGACACCTATAAGGTTAATAATTTTATATAGTTTTAAATTTAATAATTTAAATTACAAGTTTTAACGTATCTTGTTGTTAATATTATCGTGCCGGTTTTATTTAGTTGTTAAGGCAAAACGATAATAAATAACTATTGTAACCATAATAATAATAATAATAATCATATTAATAACTTTTAATTAATCCTTATTATCACTGGTTGTAAAGGAGTAACAAGAAATAGATTACAATAACACGACAAATAACACGACACTAAAATAAGAAAATAAAAATAACGAAAATAAAAAATTTGTTTTGTTAAAAAAATGTTTTGTTAATATTTAAATAATTAAAATTTTATTTTAATTTTTAATAACAATTACACCTTTCAAAATTTAAGAAATTTTGAAGTATTTTTATATTTTTTCATAATTATATTTATTATATATTATACTAATTTATTTATATTTAATTTCTATTTATTTACGGACTATCTAACTAACTAAACTTTATTATTTAATAAATTTATTTATTATTTCTAAAAATAGAAATTTTAAATTAACTATTAAAACTAAGACTAAATAATTTCAATTGAGTTCATTTATTATTTATTTATTATTCTAATATTAATAATATATTTATTATATATTTTAAATTTAAAAACAATGAAAAATTTTATAAATTAAAAGTGAAAAAATTAATATTTCACAAAATAAATTAATAATTTATTCTGTTTTGAACTTTATTTAATTGATTTAAATTATTGTTTTACAATAATTTTACAGAAATATTTTTTGTAATTCAGTTACTTGTAAAGTGGCTGAATTTACAATTAAAGATATTATAATGTGGCGCATAATATCTTTACAATCTCTCTCCTTAAAGTCGAGCTCCTGCGAGATTACAATTTTCTTGGTTCAATGTTAATAAAAACAGGTTGAGGCTTATGTCTAATATAATAGTCATTATTAAAGTCATCCACTTCAGAACTCTTACCTTTTCTAGATCTTCTAAGGTATTGCTGAATTAATTGTTTGTCTGTTACTTGGTCTTCTTTGATCCATGATTGATCTACTGGATCGTTACCTTTCCAGGACATAAGATAATAGGTTTCACCTTTGTATGTTTTCATATCGATTATCTTATCCGGAATTTTATCAATTGAGTCAACAGTTAGATGTGTGTTTCTTCTAGGTCTCAAAGATCTACCTTTAAATTCATTTTCGTGATATGGTTCTAAAAGAGAAACATGAAAGACAGGATGACAACGCATATCACTAGGAAGATCTAATTCGAAAGCGAGAGGACTAACTTTTTTAGTAATGGTAAAAGGACCCATCATTTGATCTGCTAATTTTTTCTTACTATTTTTTATATTGAGACCTTTGTATAACCACACTTGTTGACCAACTTCAAAACTAGGAGCATTCAATCTTCTTTTGTCTGCATATTTTTTATAAGTTTTCTTAGCATTGTCCAAGTTTTCTTTAAGGAGTTTAATATTATTCTCAATATCGATGACTGTTTTTTCAGCGCTATTTGGATTATCGAAAGATGGAATTTCTGGAGAGAATTTAGGATTAAATCCATAATTGGAAAAGAAAGGTGATTGTTTAGTAGATTGGTGGATAGTATTATTATAAGAAAATTCAGCAAAAGGTAAAATATCCACCCAATTATTTTGTCTTTCGTTAATAAAGCATCGAAGATATTGTTCCAAGATTCCATTCACCCTCTCCGTTTGACCGTCAGTCTGAGGATGATTGGCAGTGGAAAGAGAGTGATTAATATCAAGTAATTTACACATTCTATTCCAAAATTCAGAAGTAAATTGGGAGCCTCTATCAGAAATAATGGAATCTGGAAAACCATGAAGACGGAATATATTGTTAATGAATGAATCAGCTGCAATTGAAGCAGTAGGCAGACAACGTAAAGGAATAAAGTGAGCCATCTTAGTTAATCTATCGACTACAACCATAATAGTAGTCATTTCTCTTGATTTAGGAAGTTCAACTATGAAGTCCATTGAAATTTCCTTCCAAGGTCTTTCTGGAGTGGACAAAGGAGAAAGTAATCCATAAGGTTTATGTTTTGGAACTTTTGACTTGCAACAAATAAAACAAGACTTAATAAATTTTTTAATATCTTTTCTCATTTTAGGCCACCAAAAATTTCTAGAGATTAATTCGAATGTTTTCAAAACACCAAAATGACCTGCAGTTATCGAATCATGATGAATTTCAAGAATTTTGCCACGAAGGTTATACGGAACGTAAATGAGATTATTAAATAACAAGAAACCATCACTGTCTAATTTTAAACAATCCATCTTTTTAAAGGGAGCATCGCCGTTCCTTCCTTCTAATATGAATTCTCTAGCTTTATTATAAAATTCATCTGATTTTAAGTTTTTAAGTATAGAATTAACAATAGTTTTGTCTTCAATGTTGCAAACACGAATGACACAACAAGAAGTAATTCTGTAAACATTAAAAAGATGATCACTTCTACGAGATAAAATATCAGGTTTACCTGATTTCTTTCCTGCACGATAAATAAGTTCGAAATCAAATCGTGACAAGAATTCATTCCATCTAATTTGTCTTTGCGAAAGCATCTCAGGTTTTCTTGGGAATGTGAGATTTTTATGATCAGTATAAATAATAAACCGATGTCGAGCACCTTCTAAGTAATGACGCCATTCTTCTAAAGCTGTCTTTATTGCAAGCAATTCTTTGTCATAAATTGGATAATTTTGTTGAGATTTATTAAGACTTTTAGAAAGGAAAGCTATAGGATGTAATTTCTTGTCAAACTCTTGAGAGAGAATTGCACCTACAGCAAAGTTACTTGCATCAGTTTCTACAATAAATTGGCGATTGCTATCAGGATGTTTTAATATAGGAGCAGAGGTAAAAAGGTTCTTCAAAGTATCGAATGCATTTTGCTGCTCAACGCCCCAATTAAATGAAACATTTTTTCTTGTGAGTTTATGTAATGGGTTGGCAATTTTTGCAAAATCTTTAATAAAAATACGATAATAATTGCATAATCCAATAAAAGATTGTATCTCTTTAACATCTTTTGGAATAGGCCAATCTAATACACCTTTAACTTTTTCTTTATCCATTTCCAACCCACGTTTAGAAATAACATATCCAAGAAAAGTAGTTTCCTCTACATCAAACTCACATTTCTCTAGATTTAAATACAAATTATTTTCTAATAATCTTATTAACACTTTTATCACATGAGCATGATGTTCTTTAATATTTTTTGAATAAATAAGTATATCATCTATATAGGAAATTACAAATTCATCAAGATAATCACTCAAAACATCGTTGATGAAATGTTGAAATGTAGCTGGAGCGTTTTTTAACCCAAAAGGCATTACTAAATATTCATAATGACCATAACGAGTGCGAAATGCAGTTTTAAATTCATCCCCTTCTTTAATTCTTACTAAATTATATGCAGATTTTAAATCCAATTTTGTAAATATTTTAGCTCCTTTAACTCTATCTAACAGATCACTAATTAAAGGAAGAGGATAAGAATTGCGTATGGTCATCTCATTAAGTTTTCTATAATCTACACATAGACGTAGTGAACCATCCTTCTTTTTTACAAAAAGGATAGGTGCTCCAGCAGGAGAAGTAGATTTTCTAATAAAACCTTTTTCTAAATTTTCTTTTAAATATCTTTTTAATTCTTCTCTTTCAACTTCATTTAAAGAGTATAATGGTCCATAAAATAAACTACTATTTTCTTTTAATTTTATTTCACAATCGTAATCACGATGTGGAGGTAATTTTTTACAATTTTGTTCATTAAACACATCAATAAAATTCATATACTGTGGTGGTACGGCGACCATATTTTCATCTTTATTTATTAATTTTAATTTTTTAATAACTCTACATGCATAAGCGATTTTACTTTCTTTTTTATTACATACATTTTCATTATAAAAATCATTTTTTTCGTTTAAAATTATTTTTATCCTTTTCATCTTTAATACTATTGCTAACACTATCATTAGAACATTTTTCTAAGCTATTTTTTCTATTATTAACACTATCACTATCACTATCACTATCACTAAAAGAATTATCGCTATCCAACATAAAACTATCATTAACATCACTATTATATTCGACATCACTGTCGTTAATTGTGTGAACTAACCAAAGGGTATAAAACAAAAGAAAATGATTAAAGACACTAGAAGAAGAAAAGTAAATAATTCAGAATCTAGCGAACAAAATATTAACGATACTTCTATAATAGAAATAAAAGATGCAGAAAAACAAAAACCTATTAGAAAAAGAAACATGACCAATATCCAAATGTTAAACGAAAATGAAAAATTTAGTATTACTGAAGAAGCTAATAATTTATTTCTAAAAATTAGCATGTCACAATTATTATCCGCAAGTCCATCCTTTAGAAAAAAATTTGAACAAGGATGTAAACCTAGAGTAGAGAAAATTCTTTGTTCTTTAACTAATACCAATATTCCTGTAGTTTGTGGTGAAATAGATAATAAAACTTTTAAAATACTTTACGATACCGGTTTAAACGTAAATGTTATTAACAACTCTTGATTTAGATAAACTTTCAAATAAAACAATTAAATATTATGAGTATTCTGAAGATATTGCTGCTGCTGATGGTACTGTAAAAGATTTAACAAAATAGATTACAACAACAAATAAAAAACACTAACACTAAAATTAAAAAATACGTTAATAAAAATTTGTTTTATTAAAATATAAGTTTTATTAATTATTTAATTAAAAAAACAGAAGTTAATAACTATTACATTTTTTCAAATTACATAAAATTTTCTTGACTATTTATATTTTCTATTAATTATAATATAATATATTTTTCCTATTTATTTATAATATATTTCTATATAAAATTATCCTAATAAATTTTATTTATTAATAAAATATAAACTATAACTAAATTTAGTAAACTAAAATTACTAATTTAAACTAAATACTATTTTATTTGAATTTATTCTATTTATTATTTATTTATTATTTTAATATTAATACTATATTTATTATATATTTTGAATTTAAAAACAATGGAAAATTTCATAAATTAAGAGTGAAAAAATTAAAGTTCAAAAACAAAATAAATTATTAATTTAATTTGTGAAATATTAACTTTATTTAATTGATTTAAATTAATTGTTTCATAATAATTTTACAGAAATATTTTAATTCAGTTACTTCTAAAGTGGCTGAATTTACAATTAAAGATATAATATGGCGCATAATATCTTTACAGGTACTACAGTTTCTATAGATAGTTATGTTGAATTAAAAATAAACATTAATAATATAGAACTGTTATTGTTAATTTATTATTAACTATACTAATCCATATTTCGATCTTATATTTGGTAGAGGAATCCAAAAGAAGTATCGTTTTTTTATTAATCCAGATGATGATGTAATATACTAGAAAACAAAACGTAAACAAAGTATGCCGTATTAAAGAACAATGATGATATACTTGCCCCAAATTAATGGAGGATCGCTTTAGATTTACGTACTGCATATAACCAAAATAGGATAACCGATAAATAGGATAACCGATAAAAAAACAAAAGAAACAAATGCTTTCATTACACCATTCGGAATTTATACCTTTCGGTTTATCAGACGCGCCACTACATTTTCAAGCGTTCATGAATTCAATACTTTTTGAAAAACTCGAAAAAGTAGTTATCGTGTACTTAGATAACGTATTAGGGTAAATTAAAAAAGAATGTGTTTAAAATTGTAAATGGGTATTAGAACAATTTAGAAAAAATAAAATTTTCTTCAAAATTACAAAATGGTTCAATATTACAAAATGTGAATTTTTTTTTTGATACAGTAACTTATCCAGATATACGCTGTAAAAAAGGATTTTATATTCCGAAATATATTTCTAAATTAAATAATCTTAAGAAATCGTAAAATATTAACGAACTATAAAAGGTTTAAGGATTAATTAATCAGTTCTCTGATTCAATTCCTAAATTATCCTAAAAATTACTTCCTTTATTTGGATGTTTATCAAACTATCGCTAAAAATCATTGATAGAAACTTCGACAAATGAATCAAATCACTAGAATTTTACCCTCGCGCCGTTTTTAAATTCCAATCAAATTATTTTTTTATTTCAGATGCATAGGAATTTCTGGATCTTCTATCTTATTCCAGACCTTTTAGGTGGACAAGAGCTCCGATATCAAAAATTTAATGGAATAAATCGGAAATAACAAAAGCTCATGGAATAAAATAGAAGAATTAATCAGAAATAAACAAATAGAAGCATTAGCTTGTACAGCCACAAATCCAACAATACGGAAATACACTATAGCGAATTCGATAAAGAATTATTAATTATAATGAGTTTAGAACATATAATATTTCATTAGAAATTCTAAGAAAACTATTTTTGTATTAACAGACAATAAGCTATCAAGCCAAATATTAAATGTCACGAAAAATAGTCAATAATAGAAGATTACGAAATCTCAAAACTTCATTCATACAATGTTGAAGCAATATATCTTAAGGGATCAAGAAACTTTTGCTATATAATAAGAGTATCTACTTATACTATGTTTTAGACTCTATTTTATTAATTTTATTATTATTATTTATTTTAAACTATTATAAGTTGTTTAAATTAAATAATAAAATAAGAATTAATAAATAAATATCATAATATAAATATTATGATTGAATATAATAATAGTATCATTAAATTGATAATAATATTATTATTTTAGTTCATTTTATTTAATTTATTATTTTTTTAAATATTTTAATAAAAATTTATAATTCTATATAAACATTAAAATAATTCAATTAAAATAATGATTTTTTATAATTTAGTAATTTTTCCATCAGGGAATTTGCTTTAGACAATCTTTAACACGATCACTGAAAGTATACCAAAATTAGTTTAAATTTACTCATATAATTTTGAATTTATTAAAAAGATATATTTTAAAATGATTTAAAATATATCAACCATATTATTTTATATTAAAAATTTAAATATCATCAATATTTAAAATTAATTTTCATTATAAATATTAATACTTAGTTTATTATAAAATTTTAATAATTTTAATTATTTATTATTATTTCTTTCTTATATATTATATTTGCTTTACTTTAAATATAATTTAATAAAAAGATAATTATTTTCAATATTAAAATATTTAAAATTTTAAAATAATTAATATTTAACATTTATAGTATTTTTCTCTTTTATTTTTTATTTTTTATATCCAATATAATAATATTCGAGAAAATTATTCTTATTAGAATAAATTACTATTTTCAACTTTTTAAAATTTTCATCACTTGAATGAAAATTAAAAATTTGGATAATAAATTGTAGAAAGTATTAAGAGAAATTGGAATAATTTTAATATATTAAAGTTAAAGAAATCTTAAGAGTATTTACAATTAAAAGTTAATATAATATTATTTGTTACCTATAAATATAATTATTATAATAATAATAATAATAGTAAAAAGTAAGAAATGGTTATTGATTTAATAATAATAATACAAAAAACTATTTATGGCAATAAACCAAAAAATTAAATTAAGTTTTTGTAATCAAATTAATAAAATGTGAATAATAAAAAAATATTAGTATTATATTGCAAATAATCATTCAAAATCATTAAAAATTAAAAAAAGATTTCAAGTTTCAAAATGTGGTCAATTTAAAGTTAGCAAAATTAAAATAATAAATTCTTTGAATAATTTATTATCTTAATTAATCTTTAATGGAATTATTTTCAAATATAATTATATATGAAAAAAAAAATTTTGAAAAATTTTTAATGATTATAATATATAAAGAAAAAGGGATTTTAAAAATAGAAAAATAAAACAATTCTTTTTAGGTGTTATGAAGTATTCAATCATTTTAATGTAAATATAGTTTAAAATTATATATCATGAATCAAACAATTACGTTAAAATCTATTGATTTTAAATAATAATGTTCAGAAGTATATTTAAAGAAATTTAGTTTCACATAAAAGGTTTATAGAAGGAAGAAAACAATGAAGCAACTAATTATGTGCAAAATTATATTTTTAATATATAATGAGTTTTAATTTCTATATTTATTTATAAAAATACTTATTATAATAAAATAAAATTAAAAACAAATAAAAAATTTAAATAATTAAGTTGTTAATAATATTTTAGTAAATACAGAAAATTAAAAAATGATGAAAAACTAAATAATAATTTACAAATTATAATATTATTAATATTGCCAAAAATGTATAAATAATTTTTTAGAAAGAGACATTTTAATAAAAATGATACTATTAGAAATAAATATAAATTTAGAAATGAACTCTATAAACTAAAATTATATTTATAGAAAAATTCTAAATAATGTTAATTGTAGTTTTATGCTTTTTACAATAAATATAAATAAAATTACTATTGTGTTATTTTTGAGATATTAATAATTATTTAATTTTTTATTGCTTTTTATCTAGATTTATTACATATGATTTACTTATTCTAAAATTTTTATATTTAAATTTAAATAAAATTTTAAAATTTTATTTGATGTAAAATATTTAAATAATATTTAAAAATATTAGTTTTATTCTAGTGATATAAGTTTTTTTATATATTTTCACTAAATTTATTTACATTTTATATTTATAATAAAAATTTTATAATGTAGTGTTTAAAATTTTAATTCCATCCGTATTAATTAATATAAACATTTAACAGAATTTTCACTGCTTTTTATTATCTGTAAAATAATATTTATTGGTAACTTTATTTGAGATTATAAAATTAGAATTTTTATTTCGTTCATATACTATTTGTAATTAATTACTAATTACAATTAGTCTATTGAAAAATCATAAAAGTCTCAATTCCAATGATAATTATTTATAATTTCCTATCTAAAAATATAATATAAAATATTATTAACAACTTAATTATTTAAATTTTTTATTTGTTTTTAATTTTATTTTATTATAATAAGTATTTTTATAAATAAATATAAATAGAAATTAATACTCATTAATGTTAATACTTTTATAATTTTTATAAATGTTTAAAAAACTGAATAATAAAATTTTTATTATTAAAAATATATATTAAATATATTTTAAAAATAATTCCGTTAAAGATTAATTAATATAATAAATTATTCAAAGGATGTAATATTTTGATTTTTGTCAAAATTATTTTTAAATAGATCACGTTTTGAAGCTTGAAATCTTTTTTTAATTTTTAATAATTTTGAATGATTATTTACAATATATACAACTAATACTTTGATAATGATATAGATATTTTTAATAGTAATAATAATATAAAAAAATATTTAGAAATTACGATTTTGAATAATTCTCCAATGAAAAATATAGATATGACTGCTGGAATATCTGCAAAAAACGCTTGATTACATATTTGTACTAATAATCGAACATTTATTCTAGATTTGTAATAGTTAATTATGACACTTAAATAGCACATACAATTTCTATACTTATTTATATTTAAAGATTTTCAAATTTTATTTTTACTTTTATTTAGTACTTTCTTTTATAATATCTTAAAAGAATAATTATATATTCTTATCCTCTTTTTTAGAAATAAATTATATTATTAATTAAAAGAATTATTAAAAAAAATTATTATTGAGACTTTTTTATCCAATATCTATATAATGAAGTGATGATGATGTAAGAATAATTATATTCAAAAACAATAAATCTTATATTAAATATTATTGTTATTGTTATTGTTATTGTTATTTATTAATATTTTATCCTTTAATTAAATTTTTTTAATACTTTAGGGTTGTAATTAATTTTTATATAAATAAAATTTACATTTATAAGTAAATATATTAATAATTTTAAAAGATAATATAAATATTTGTAAATATTTTCACTACTATTAAAAGATATTACTAAGTTTTATTTTTGATATCGTTAGAAATATTTTTAATTGTTAAAGAATAAAATATTTATGTTCAATTCTTTCTTTTCGTCCTAACTTTAATTCTTTTCAATATGATAGACTAGCAGGGAGTAATTATTATAATTTGTTAGTAAAGTTTATTTGTTTCTTTAATAACATTATTCTTATTATTGTGTTTCATTATTTGTATTTCTGTCATATTTTTTTATTAATCACTTTACGTTTGTTCTTAAATAAATCAGAATTTTTATTACCTTGATTATTTTGAATTTTGATCATTATTATTACTTTTAATATAACGAATATTTTGATATTTTTATTATTTTCATTATTGTTTTTTGTAATTGAATAGATTATTTATAATTTATATTACTATCATTAGAGTTTATGATTTCATTAAATAACTTTCATTCTTTAATTTTAATCATTACTTTTCCTTCTTGTATTTCTAATAATTTTATTTTAATATTTAAATTATTACCGGAGATTGTTTAGGGGTTTTTCAATAATCTTATAATCTTTAAATTTGTAATTTATATAAATACTTATTTAAATCTGCAAGTTTATAGGTTATTTCTCATCATTGAAATTTTGAATATATCTTAATGAGTTTCTTCTATATTTAATTCCCTAGAAATTATCATTATTCTTATTTGAATTTAAATTATTATTATATAATTTTAGTATTTTTTATTTGTATTAAAATTTTTAAAAAAATTATTTCAATTAAAATTATTATTATTTCAAATTTTTGTGATAATAGAAATTTTATAATCTTTAAATGTGATTCGATAACTTTATTAAAGTTATTGAATAATATTTAAACCAATTATCAAAAATAAATTTAACAAGATTCAATAATAAAACAAATTTATATATATGAAAATATTAAATTTAAAAAAATTGGTTAATAATGGTGACAATATAATAAATTATTTTAAATTTTGAATATTATATAAGGTAATTATTAAAATAAAAATTAATTAATATTATAATATTAAATAATTTTAAACGCAAGTAATAAAATTTAGTAATATTAAAATAATTGTAACAATGTAAAATTTTATATATTGTAATCAATAATTAAAATGTAATGAAATTGTGACAATAAAAGTTTTACAAGAACGAATATTCAAGATTATTTCACAAAATTTTATTAATTACTTTTTAGTTTTATTTTATAAATTTTTTTTAATTATTTTAATTATATAAAAATTCATAATTAAGAAGGATTATTTTTGTAATTTATATTTATTTTTTTTTAAAATTAATTGTTTATAATAATTAAATAATTTTTCCTTAAACTAATACTAAAAGAATTATTAAATTAATATGTAAATTTATTTTTAATTGTTTGTTAATTATTACTTTATTGTTATATAATATAATAAGCGTATTATATTGTTTATATAACAATAATAAATAATAATTAGATATGTAATTGAAAATTCATAAATTTTCTGATGTGATTTAGTTGAGTATTATTAATTTTGTAAAAAACAGTTTTAAATTGTTAATATAAATTTTTATATTTATTGAATTGAAAAGAAATTTATATATTAGAAGTAAATATCAATATAATAATGATCTCAAATTTCTTTATATAAATAATTTTTAATTGTTCATTATTGTACATGAACATCATCTATTTGAAGTTGAATAACATATTCTTATTATTCTAATTGAATATTCAAATTCTATTAAATTAAATTAATCTTCAATATAACAAAATTTTAAATCAACATAAATTTAATCTTTATAAAATTTCATCGATCTATAATAGTTATTTCTTTTAAAGCCATTTATTTTTAATGCTTCCAACCAATTTTTCAGTGAAATACTTAATTATCCCAACGTATTCTAATTAATTAATAAAAGTTTTTAAAATCTTGTAGTTAGATGAATTTATTTAAAGAAAAAAAATTAGGATTCTAATAGAAATTATTTTGTCACATCACTTAATAATTCTGTTAAACATAATAATTTTTTTTAAAACATTGTAAATTTTGATATTTTTGTATATAATAACAAATTTTTTAATAATATAAAAATTTATTATCGTTTAAATATGTTCCGATTTGAATATAAATAATATGTTAATAGTTTTGAGGAACAAATCTTAAATATTAGAGATTATTCTTTTGCATTTAATTCATGAGATTTATTGAAAATAAAATAAAAAATAAAATAAAATTAAAATAAAATAAAACAAAAAATAAAATATAATTAAAAATAAAATAAAATTAAAAATAAAATAAAACAAAAAAATAAAATAAAATAAATAGTCAATTAAAATATATAATGAAATAGAATTTGTTTAAGTAATAATCAATTATATATAAATATACTTGAATATAAATAGCAATAGAAGTATTATTATTTTAATTAAAAACTTTTATTTTCGTACTATAATAAATAGCTATTTTCTATTAACTGTATTCTAAATAATTTGTTAATTATTATTATAACCTTAATAAGCTGAATTTGTATTATAACCAAGTATTATGACAGAAAAACTACAATATATTTCCACGAAAAAGAGTGGTGCTTATGATCAATTATGGAGTAAGTACATTTTATACCTGTGTCTGGTAGTGAAATTCGATTAGATAAATTATGTAGTGTTGATTTTGATCCACCATACCACAACTATACTAGTTAATTCAATTTCAATTATTAGAATCCTATTTTAAATTGAAGTTCTTTCCAATGAGCATAAAATCGAAGCAAAATGGAAGAAAATCCTGAATATTTGAGGAGTTGTCGTTATTTTTTTTGTAATATTTTAATTTAATAAGGTTTAAATTAAGTTAGATATGTTTACTTTTAATTGTCCAAATCTATTTTTGCTTGTATAATTTAAATATTTTCAAATATTCTTTTAGCAATTTGTCTATTAATAAATTTTAATTTTAATTTCATTACTCGTGATACATGAATAAATTACTATTAAATAAACATGCATAAATGAATGAAATAATAATGATTAATATTTATATTGATAATAATAAGTATATTTTTTTAATTAGTATATTAAAATAATTAGTTTATTTTTTTATTATTTAATACTATATTATATAATGTCATAATATTTTTTATTATTAAATACTATACTTAGCTATAATATTTAATAAACAAATCAATAATTTATTATATAAAGGAAGAAAGTTCGAATTTTTATAAATAATTATTAAATAAAAATAATAAACAAAATAAAAAATATTAAAAATGAAAAACATTATATTAATTTTATTATTTACATTTATTATTGAATATTGAAAATTTCAGAAGTAATGCTTTTTTGCTTTTTAAATAAAATGAAAAAATACTTTAAAAAAAATTTAAAATAATAAATGTTATTATGTACTAAAAATGACAGTCAAAAATAATATTTCAAAGTTTTATTTTTTATTAAAAATTCTTTTATTAAAAAAATAGTTTAATTATATAAAATTTGTAATAATTTGTAATATTATGATAAATAATTAGTATTAATATATAAAAAATGTAAAATAAATAAATTTAAAACAAAATTTTTTAAAAATTTGGAACAAAATGTAGGTCGAACACAAAGTACTTGGATACTTTAAATAAATAAAATTAGTTAGTAAATTTATTTTTAACTAGTATAATAGTCTATTATTGTAATAATCGTTGAAATTGAAATGTTTGAAATTGAAATTAAAATTGTTTGATAAATTTTATTATTATATTATTTTGTGTTGTAAATATTATTTATATGGTTATAAATTTTTTTATATATATTATTTATGTGGTTATAAATTTTTTCATATATATTATTTATGTGGTTATAAAATATTTTTTATATATTATCATACTTTGTTTATTTACCTGATGATTATAGTGTTTAATTAGACCATGTTTACTATTTTACTAATTTTAAGATTCGTAATAACTTGTCACACACCTACAGTTTTTCAACTCGAATCGTCCTAACTACAATTATCAAAACAAAAACAATAACAAAACCAATTTTAATAAAACTTCGAACTTCAAATTCTTATATCCTAAGAAGAAAAAGATAAAAGAAAAGAAGAGAATCGTTATATATATAGTGGTACTGTCAAACAAACTCACAAAAAATGACATTTAAAAAAAAAGAATAATTATTCAAACCCAATATATATCTAATCTTAAACTAAGAATTACATATAGGTCAAATGTTAAATTTTAATTTCTGTTGAAATATTATGAGTAAATTCGTAAATTGGTAGTTTTACTTAATTCTGGCTCTCAACCTTAATCTCATAGACATTTATTTCGTTAAAGAAAATAACATCTCTTTTACTATAAAAGCGAACTCCCTAATGTATCAAGTATTAGAAGTAACCAATCTATTCTTGAGAAACTCTTTCAATTTCAATAAAATATGATAATCCTTATTGTAAAACCAAATTCCTTACTATCAATCCTCCATCTAATTATGAAATTTTTGGTACGTAACGATTGGAAAAGATTTATTATTTTTCTCTTCTGATTCATTTGAATATTTAAATTGTTTATTATCATTAAGTTCATTTGTTGAAATATTAGTAGTAATAAATTTTAGTAAAACTAAGAAATTGGAATTCATTTGTAGAAAATTTTATTGTTGAGTTGTGGACTAATAGTAAAACCTCTTCCATTTAAAGATGTTTTCAACAAAATCCTATATCAATGAATTACCTCCTCATAGGCCATACATATTAAAATAATTGCACTAAATTTGATTCATTATTAATTTGTTTCAAAATCTTAAATAATAAATTAAATATAATTAAATATAAATATTTTATTTTTATTTTTAAAATTCCATAATAAAATATATTTTTTCTATTTATAAAATGAATAAAATAAATTAATTTTATTTTATTCATTTTATAAATAGAAAAAATATAAATGTAAATAGATAATATTGTTTTATTGAATCAATGTAATTGTTATTGATTAAAATAATTTCTTTAAATTTTATTATAAATAAAAATTTTATTCTTAAAAAAAACATATTTTTATAATTTTTTTTTAATTTTTTTAAATGTTAGTCTATTAAAATTGTTTTGTAATCTATTTTTTAATAAATCTTTACATTATATTTGGACTTCTTTTCTTAAAATTTATATTTTATTTTGTAAGCTTTCGAATTATTAAGCGTATACTTTTTACTATAATAATTAAATATAACACCTATATTATTGTTTACTTAAGTAGTATATCAAAAGTAAGCTTCTGTTATATGTTAGATTGTATAATACAATAATATTTAATATTATTTATTATTATTCATATATCTTATGTATTGCCGAATGAGTTTTGATTCACTGAATTTCTTGTATCATTACATTTTAATGTATTAAAGTTATATTTCATATCTTACACTAAATTATATATAATAATAATACAATTTACTTAATATTTTATAATTTTATCAATATTTTTATAATAAATGTTCTTATAAAATTTAAAGTGTTTATAATATTTGATAATAAAAATAAATAAAAAGAAAAGAAAATAAATAATAAAAATAATAAATAAGAAATTATTTCTATTTCTTTATTCTTTAAATTCTTTTAAATAATAAAATTATTCTAAGAATAATTAGAATTTAAAGAAAAAATAAATAAAACTTTAAATTCTTTTAAATAATATAATTATTCTAAATTCTTTTAAATAATAAAATTATTCTAAGAATAATTAGAATTTAAAGAAAAAATAAATAAAACTTTAAATTCTTTTAAATAATATAATTATTCTAAGTTTTATTTATTTATTTATCTTAGAAATTATATTTCTTTTAAATTTTATTATTTATTTTTTTATTAATATTTATTTAATTTATAATTGAAATTTATTATATTTATAATATTTTTATCTTTTTAATTTATTTTTTTTCTAGAAAACTTAAATATAATTAAAATCAAATTAAAATATAAATTGTACATAATTATTTTTGAATACTATTAAGTTGGTATGCTCATTAATTTAATTTTAATTTAATTTTATGGTAAATTTTTAATATTAAATTTACCAGAAATTATGATTTAATAATTTTATTATTTATATAGATAATTATGCTCAGGACCAGTAAGTGAACGAGAGAAAAATGCAACAGAGTAAAATATATTGAGAAATTTGAGAAAGGATAGCACCAATAGCATTTTTTCGAATCAGTTTCAAATATCGCGGTTAGAAGAAATCAGGACAAAGTCCGTAATAAATTTGGATATTAAAAAGTATTAAAGACAGAGAGCTCCAGATGACCAAAAAATTTAGTATTTTTCTAAAGTAATTTATGGATGGACTCAATTAACAAAGTCAGGAATAAAATGATAAAAATAGTTTCCAAGACCTATAAAAGATTGGACTTCTTTAACGTTAGCAGGAGTAGACCAGTTAAAGAATAAAAAATTTATTTGGATCCATATCAAAATGCCTTAGGCAGATATTCTATGTCCAAGAAAATCGATGAAAGGAACAAAAAATTCACATTCTACAAGTTTGGGATATAATCCAGTAGATTTAAGTAATTTTAGGATAATAGTAACATGGAGGATGTGAGAATCATAGGGTAAAAATTATTAAATATATTAGGGGAAAAATTTATTAAATATATTAATATATTTAATAATTTTTTCCCAAAGTATATTTACCAAGAACTTCTTCCATAACATCATTAATAAAGTGTTGAAATAAAGCTGGGGCATTCTTCAAAAGATCTTTACGGAGATTTATGCTGATATATTCCTCTATGGTATTTGATTCTTCAACAGTTAAAGGATAGATTGGTTAATAAAATGGTTTTGAATTATCCTTGAGTTTTATAAGGGCTATGAGGAGGAAGCTTATTAGCAGCAGTTTCATCCTTGAAGGGTAAAGGTGCTTTGGGTAAAAAGATAAGCTCATTAACTGACTCGAAAATTTTTTCTATACTTGTCGCTATTTTAAAGGGATTGTATTATCTTTGCTATCAGTGTAAGAGGTAGTACTGTGAGAAAGGTATTTGTTTTAAGGTTTATTACTCACGGAATTAAGAAGTGCTAGAATCCGAGGTTCATGGATTAGAAATATATTTAGAGGCGAAGATGAGAAAAGTAAAATTTTTTAAATTCATTGAAATGGGAGTACACATTTTTGATTTCGGTAATACTAAATCTTTCAATTCAAAAGTTTCAATTTCTTTATTTTTATTATAAAGGTTTTCATATAATAATTTATATCAATCATATATATAAACCCATTTTTTTTTTATTAAATTGGAACCAACCACCTCATGATTTTTAAAAATTGTATTAAAGATATCGTTAATTTTTTTAAAATTCGAATTTTTGTACATTTTTAAAGTAGGTAAATGAAAAGATAAAAATTAAATATATATATAGAATACAGAGATGAATCAATGAAGTTGATGAATGGAGTATTCTATATATAATTTAAATTTATATTTTTTTATATATTTTATTAAATATTAATAATATAATATATAATTTTTGATATAGTATTCTAGTGAGTTAATTGAGACATAAGAATTAACGAATTGGGTAAACTTTCTAACAAAGTTTTTTGCAGTTCTTTTATCGCCGTTAAACTCTGGTGGTTTCATTCCGAAAACGTCCAGTGGACTCTTTTTGATGATTCCTTGGTTTTCCGCAAGAAAGGGCTGAGGTTGATTATCAGGAATAATTGTTTCATTAGTGTAGTCTCTAAGGAAATGTCGGATTGCTGTTAAATTAGCTTTAGATATTTTATATTTCCTATATGAATGGTCATCACTAAAATTGGAAGCCGACGATGCTTGATTAAATCTTTTGTTTATATCAGCCATCATCTCTGGTTCAAAATCCATGTCGTCTGTCATTTTATGAGGAGGGTTACTAGTAAATCTTGGATTTTTACTAAGTATTGGTTTAGAAGGTGATGCTAAATATTCTTTAAATGGTTCTTTTCCTTTATTTCTAGGTGGACTTGTTCTTGATGATGAAGTTCCTTTGTATTTACTTAAAGTTACTAATTCCCAATCATCAATCATTAGTTGTTTTAATTCTTCCGTATTTTCCACTTGATAATGTCTTAATATGAAAGAGTTTACAGCTCCTTCAAATTCTTTTTGTCTTTCTTCTTTAGGAACGAAGATGATTTGATGATCTTTTGTTCTTTTCAATTGAAGCATGTCTTTAATTTTTGGATATTTATCAATCATCACAAATATTAATTGGTTAGAATATAATGTATTATCTGATTCTTTAGGTAAGGTAGGAGGAGCACAGGCTTCAAAATGGTCTGTGATTTTTACTACCATTTCTTGAATAGCTTGAATGATCAAATTATTAGTATTTTCATATCCTTTTAATGTTCTTTCAAATATTAGATAATTACGAGTTTCCAATGTTTCTAAGGCTGTAGATAATTCTTTAGCTGATTTCTTTTCTTGCTTAGAGAAGGCTAATACCCTTTGTTTAGCTGCATCATTAAGGGAAACTTTTATTGAACTGAGTTCAGTGGCGACCTCTCCAATAGAAGTAATTAATTGATTCAGTTCTTTCTGGTTTCCTTTTGGAATAATCAATTTCAGTTTTTCTCTTAATTCTTTAGAGTAATTCTCCCATTCTCTCTGTTTATCCTTAATAACATCCTTTACTAACATTCGGCTTTCTTTAAGATCATCTTGAACATTCTGTTCCAATTTCTTAAAATTATTTTCCATTAATTTAGTGGTATCCTTAGTGTTTTTTAAATATACGTTTATCTTATCATTGTCTTCTGCTAATTTATCTACTTCTAGTTTAGTTAGATCCCAGATTTTATTAATCCTTTTATTAAATTCTTCTTCGTTTTCATTTGCATTGATGTTGATTTGTTCAAATAGTTTTGCTTGATCCTGTTTAAGTTCACTTCTCAATTTTTCTATTTGATCATGATATTCACCTTTTACCTTGGATTCCCATTGTTGGGAAGCTCCTTGAACTGTATTTAGAACATGTTGGTTATTTTCATTAGTGAAAACGTTGATTGAAGCTTCAAACTCGGCTTTGGTATCAATTATCATATTTTTCATTTTTTCTTCTAAGATTAGTTGAGTAATTTGATTATATAGGACGCGTTGTTTATCTTTATACTTGTCAGCTTTCTCTTGAACGCTACTTTGTATCATTAACGCTTGTAACATTAAAGTAATATCTTCAGGCTTCTGGGCACAGGCTTGTTTAGCATTATCAGCATTGATTTGGCTTACTCTCCAATCACACCATAAGGTAAAAGTTTCTAAGTTTTGATAACCAAGATCTTCAATTCGAAATATTTCAGGGTTTATAAAGGTAATACCTCCTTGATCTGCTCCTGAGGCGGGATCCAATACTCTTGGTGGATCCTGGTCATTCGACGGTAAAACTATGATGTTTTCGAGTGTAATTTCGATGTTACTACTTGTAATTACAGCTTGAGCTGAATTTCTTATTTCCTCAATTTGTACCATTTTCTGTGATATTGAATATATTAAATAGTTATTCGATTTAACTGAATTTCGGGAATGTATTGTCCCAAATAGTGAGGATAGATCTGAATCGGACACGTTTTAAAATAAATTTTATTTCTTAATAGTTTATTATAATTTATTAATTAAGTATAATGTTATTGTAAAGTTGGTCTTTTATTGGCTTATTATTCAATTATATTAAAACTTTACAATGATAAACCGACAATCGTTTTAACGATTAAAAGAATTTCTTCGAAGGAGGGCACTTAGATTTGTTTTTCCTTCAAATCGGCTCTTTATTATTTGGTAACTACTTAGGCCGGACCAGTTGTAACCGCCTAGGTTCGTTTGGATTAGTTTAATTTATGTCGGGTAATCCCTGGTTTGTACTTTTTGTTGAGATAAAGCTTCTACTTCTTATTATGAAGGAACTTTAAGAGTTATGAAATTGTCTTCGCCTTAATGCTTACAGTTTCCTCTTTTACACCAGTGTAAAGATATTATGCGCCACATTATAATATCTTTAATTGTAAATTCAGCCACTTTACAAGTAACTGAATTAAAAAAAATATTTCTGTAAAATTATTGTAAAACAATAATTTAAATCAATTAAATAAAGTTCAAAACAGAATAAATTATTAATTTATTTTGTGAAATATTAATTTTTTCACTTTTAATTTATAAAATTTTTCATTGTTTTTAAATTTAAAATATATAATAAATATATTATTAATATTAGAATAATAAATAAATAATAAATGAACTCAATTGAAATTATTTAGTCTTAGTTTTAATAGTTAATTTAAAATTTCTATTTTTAGAAATAATAAATAAATTTATTAAATAATAAAGTTTAGTTAGTTAGATAGTCCGTAAATAAATAGAAATTAAATATAAATAAATTAGTATAATATATAATAAATATAATTATGAAAAAATATAAAAATACTTCAAAATTTCTTAAATTTTGAAAGGTGTAATTGTTATTAAAAATTAAAATAAAATTTTAATTATTTAAATATTAACAAAACATTTTTTTAACAAAACAAATTTTTTATTTTCGTTATTTTTATTTTCTTATTTTAGTGTCGTGTTATTTGTCGTGTTATTGTAATCTATTTCTTGTTACTCCTTTACAATAACAATTACCTTTTTAAAACAAAGCGAAATACGTTACAATAGCTACCAGCTTAAGGAACTACCCGTTTGGAACTACCAGCTTAAGGAACTACCTGCTGAAGAAACTACCCGTTTTAGGACTACTGGCTGAAGTAACCTAATTAAAAAAAAAAAAAAAAAAAAAAACCAACAGTATAAATTTATTGTATAATTGGGAACTCGACCGACACCCACTGCAATAGGGATAGCGTCCTGGTCGACTTCTTTTAAGTTATATAATAAGGAATTTTAATTTATTCAAAAAAAAAAAAAAAAAAAAAAAAAAAAAAAAAAAAAAAAAAAAAAAAAAAATTTTTATTCGAATACAAAAAAATTGTCAGATTTAATCATCATAAACAGAGTATTACAAAACCTCTCATTGGAGGAAGAAAAGAATATGGCCGGTATCAACCCACAAGTTAAATTTGTGAATGATCCTCCATCATTCACAGGGAAAAAGGAAGATTTGGATGGATTCCTGACTAGAGCCGAGTTGGCTATGGAATCCAATCCAGAACGCTTCCTTGATGATGAAACCAAGATACGATATTTGATATCGTATATGTTGGGAAGATCTTTAGAATGGGCGTCTATTTTACGAAGGAACAATAGTCCCCTTCTAAGGAATTATGAAGATTTTGTTCGTGAACTTAGGTCTAACTTCGGGGATTATACCACCGAAACAGTCGTTGCAAACGAGAAGCTTTGCAACTTGAGACAAAAGCGATTTGGCCATGTCTTTGAATATGTGACCCAGTTCCAAAGAATAAGTCAAAGCTCTGATTTCAACGAAAGTGCTAAGATTCACATGTTCATAAGAGGCCTAAATCAACAACTAAGAGACCGATTAGCGGTAGTAGAGCCTAATCCAAACTCTTTAGAAAGACTATACAGAACAGTAGTCACAATCGAAAACTTAATCAAAAGGAACGATAGATTGGAAAACTACTACCAATATGGTGAAGATGGTGACTCAATGGATATAGATCTTTACCGAATCAAAAGTGGAGAACGAAGTCACCGTTATCGACAAAATTTTAAAAGCCCATATACAGAAGAAAAACAAAGCTTTAACGAAGAAAGAAAGAAAGGTGTTTGCTTCCTTTGCAAAGAAAAAGGGCATATGAAATTCAACTGTCCAAACAGAAAGAGGCCAAAGCAAATGAAGGTTATTAAAAGAATTCTCAGAGAGAAAGGTTTAAAACCTGGAGCTACCGCTGGGTTGCATGAAGTAGAATTGAAGAAAATCAATATTGAAGAAGAAAAGAATAACATTATTGATTTTTATATAAGTACGAATGAAATCGATGAACAAAAAGTTAGAGTCCTTATCGATTCTGGAGCAGATTTGAACTTTATTCATCCAGAATTCGCCAAACTAATCGGAATTAACCTTAACCGAATTGAAGAACCTTTTGGAGTATCTGGTCTAGGATATGGGGTTTCCAAGGTTAGGAAGGAAACTGAGAAATGTATTCTTAGACGCAAGAATCATTTCGAATTAATTAAGTTCTACGTGTTAAGAATTCCAGATGTAGATGTTATTCTGGGTTTACCTTGGATTGAAAAGCATTGTCCTTCCAACTACCATGATAATAAAAAGTTAGCCTTTAGTTCTGGTTTTTGTGCAAGATACTGCAATTACGGCAAAAGAAAAAGAAACTCTAAAAAGGGCAAAAAACCAGTTATTGAAATTGAACCTATTAACAAAGGAAAAGAAAAAAGAAAACAGTCCATCAAAACTCTGAACCAGGTGAAGGAAAAGTCCAGTGATGAGCCCTCTACTTCGACTATGACTCCGAGCGCTGACCTCCGTTGTGATGAAGAAGAAAAAGAATACTTTAAGGGAAGGTTAGTATAGAAGGCTTTACAATTGATTTATTGTTTGATTTATTAGGAGTTGTTTTTCTTTTTTGTACTGTATAAAAAAATTTTGAAGATCTTCATCCTCAGTATTATATTCAGATTCAGATTTCATTTTCAGTTGCAATTTTAGTTATACTAGGAGATTACGTACTCCCAATTATTAATTTAAATGGTCATTATCATCAGGACATTCTTCTGCTTTATGCCCAATTCGTTGGCATAATACACAAAAGTTTATTTTTAAATTTTCTAATTTATTTGTTATTTCGTTTAATTTTTCGGTAGTAGGCTTTAAATGTTATAACTTTATTATTTTTGTGAATATGAAGGAGTTACATGAGAATAATAAAAATTACATGAGATATGATTAAAAAAATAGTATGAAAAAGTTTTTCTTAGTACCGAAATACAAAAAATTTAAAAATTTCATACATTAAATTAAGGTTTTTAAGGTTACGTATAACGTACCAATTCCTTACGTTAATGTATTACTCTTCTACTCTCTATACTATAGTATATAAGTTTTTCGAAAATAGTCTAAGTTAATTACGTGATCGGCATTACAAAACGTAATACTTCACGTAATTTAATATATATAATGTACTACTTTTCCCATAAAAGGAAATTCACTTCCGAAAAAGGAATCTCTATATATATGGGAATCGTATTAATAGACATAATACTTATATATATTACGTACTTACATTAAAACATTATAAATATAGTAAAAAAATTTCATAAATTAATTAAGTGTAAGTATCTATATCTATAAAGCTATTCTAAAAAGTAAAAATTTATCTATAAGTAGTACAAATAAAATTTTTTAATATAAGTATATAAAGTAATTAAATTTTTATCATTTAAATACATATTGAGAATTAAAATTAAACTGTCTATAGTAAATCAAAATAATTTTTTAATTTACATCTTGAAATTATTCTATAGAGTAAGTATTAAAATTTTAATATCCGAATACATCTCGAGAAAAGTAGGTTTAGAATATCTTAATAAATTTCTTCGCTGTTCAATACCTTTGTTAATATCATCTCTAGATTGAATATTATAACGATTATTAATTGTTTAATATCTTTATAATTGATGTAAATGTCAAAATCAAAACTCTTTCTGTATTCAACATTTAATCTTGTATTTTCTATTTCTAAATTATTAATATTTTTATCATTATTTTCAATATTCCTATAAATATCTATTTTTTTTAAAAGATAATTAATAAAAAAAACCCGAACCTGTTCTTCTTTTGAGTTTTGGTTCTTCAAGCCTCCCTAATATTCTTTTTCCGTTATTATTAATAAGTATAATTTCATTTTCTTGATATTCATTATCAATAGGACTAGCGTAATAATCATTATCGTTGAAATCTACAGGTAAATTATATTTTCTTCTTAATTCATAAATTGAAATGACAACTTGCTAAATCTTAAATTTAACTTACACCAATATACAAAAAATTAATAAAATAATTCAAAAAACAAATATCAACAATATTTATTAACACACCATAGACTCATTTCAACAATTAGTTTTGAAATTTCAACAAAATTCATAATTAATTTAAATCTCATTTCAAAAAATTTTTTTCAATTTTTCCTATAAATTAAATAATTATAAAAATTAATTACACTTCAATTTTTATTTAAAATTTAACATTCAATCATTTGAAATCTTTATTACAAAAATTATTATTTTTGTAACGGAACGGTTGTTCCAATATTACAATTTACACCAGAACTGAAAATGAACACGAAAATAAAATAAAAGAAAGTGATTATACTTTGTAATATCGGAACACCTTTCCTTTGTTAACCCGGAAGGTCGGCGTCGATATATATTAGTATAATTTTAATTTATTTTTTATTTAAAATTTGTTTTATTAGAATATAGTTTTATTAATTATTAAAAATTAATAATAACTAATCTTTGTAGTATTTCAAACTACTTATGAATTAATTATTACTAATATATATAAAGTTATAAAAGAATAAAAGCACAAAGAAAAATATTTTTAACTAAAGATTTTACACCTATTTATACTTTTTGCGGAAAAATAGTTTTAAAAATAAAAGTTCATAAAAAATAATAAAAATTGCTAGAAACTAAGATATTTTGTTATAAAATGAATCTCATAGAAAAATAAAGAAATATTATATAATTTTTTCTTAAAGTTTCTAATTTTATTCCATTTAATACTAATATATATAAAGTTATAAAAGAATAAAAGCACAAAGAAAAATATTTTTAACTAAAGATTTTACACCTATTTATACTTTTTGCGGAAAAATAGTTTTAAAAATAAAAGTTCATAAAAAATAATAAAAATTGCTAGAAACTAAGATATTTTGTTATAAAATGAATCTCATAGAAAAATAAAGAAATATTATATAATTTTTTCTTAAAGTTTCTAATTTTATTCCATTTAATTCTATAAAGAAATACAGAAATAAAATACAGAAACAAATACAGAATAAAATACAGAAATTTATAATAAATAAATTTAAAATAAAATTTTTATAAAATTTGGAACAAGGTGTGAGTCGAACCCAGAGTGCTCGCCAAGATGATCATAGTTACTAACCACTAGACCATGGTTACTATTTTACTAATTGTGATAAAGAATGAAATTTATAAAAATATAATTAATATTTGCTGAATTTCAAAAATATTATAAAATTATTTAAATATAAATTATAAAATATTTAATTATTTAAATAATATTTAATATAAACAAATTATTTATTTTAACTATTTAATGTTCTTAATTTTAATAAATTAATATTTTATTTATAAACAAACTTAAAAATAAGAAAATAATATAAAAAGAAAATGTAAAATTAATATTTTTAAAAATTGTTACTAATTATCCATAAAAATTAGAATAATAATAATAATAATAATTAGAATAATAATATTATTTAAAATAACTACTAGATTAATAATAATTAAAGATTATAATAACAAATTTTATAATGTTTTTAATAACTAGATTTTAATATTTTTAATACATAAACGAGATGTATTAAATAAATTTATAATTTTAATAAAAGTAATTTTAAAACTAAAATACTAAACTTAATAAATTTCTTTTAAATTTTATAATTAAATATGATTTATACAATCATATCTTGAACAATGAAGTTATCACTTTCTATTTAATAGAATTAAGATAATTTCAAAATTGTTTCAATGGTGGAGAATCCGGGCGAGATGTGGATTACTTTCTACGGATGTGGATAATCCTCTAGCCTTCTTTTAATCTACTGTGTAGCTAACCTTTAGGCTTGGAAAATATATAAGCAACCTTATATATCTACCTTGTTCCCCAAAAGCAAACTCACAGACTCTCTTTGAATAAAACAACAAGAATAAAATACAATAAATTAACACATAATAAGTATTATTATAAATTATATAATAAAAAGTAGATTAAATGTGGAATATGCCTAATATTCCCAACAGTTAATCGAATATATAGTTATACTAGATGTGAAGTTATAATTACTCCCAACAGCTAGTCAATGACTATATAATTATATAAAATAATAATATTTAACAATGTAATAAATTGTAAAAAATAAGTAAATTATTTTACACAATTATTTTGATTGACCCAACAGGTCTACACAGAAAGTAAATCAGAAAAGAAAATTGGTTTTATAAGAACTTGTTTTATTAGATTTATTAAAAGTAAAAATTTATTTATTTATTAATTAATTTTGTAATATTCTGAATTACTTATAATTAATTAATAAAATCGCGAAGAATTAATCATTAAAAAATTTTACACCTATTTATACTTTTTACGGAAAAATAGTTTTCTTCGTAAAAAGTTATTTAAAATTTCTAGAAACTTTTGATTAAAATCTTATAGAAAAATTTAGAAAAATTTAATATAAAAGTTGTCTTAAATTTTTGATTGTATTCTATTAATTTCTACGTAAAATACAGGAATAAAAATACAGAAATAAAATACAGAAATTTATAATAAAAATTTAAAAAATAAAATTTTAATAAAGTTTGTAACAAGTGTGAGTCGAACCCAGAGTGTTCGCCCAGATGGTCATAGTGACTAACCACTAGACCATGGTTACTATTTTATTAATTGTGAGATTCGTTACATGGTCCTCCTTCAGGATTCGGATACCAGACGAATCTTAAAGCTAGGCTAAACTATACTAAAAAATTTTTTAAATTTTAAACTATACTATATAGGTGTAAAAATAAGATAATTTGATATTAATAAAGATACATGAATATTAATAAGGTTTACATGATATTAATAAAAATTTTTTTTTATTTCATAAGAATATTAATAAGTTTTAATTTTATAAGTTTGATATTAATAAAATAATTATTTGACTAAGTAATATTAATAAATTTTAATTTTATAACTAATATAGGTTTGATATTAATAAGTATTGATAAATTTTAGTTTTTTTTTTTTTTTTTTTTTTTTTTTTTTTTTTTTTAACTAAGTAATAAATTTAGTTTGATATTAATAAAGTATTAGATAAATTCGTTCAGAATCTAAGTTCTTTAATTTGTTTTATTGAATTTTTTAAGTAATTCTGGACAATTCAAATTTGTTTCTGGCTCCCAAGAAGCTTCTGATAAAGGATAACCTTTCCATTTTATTAAGTATTGTATTTTTCCGTAATGCTTTCTTTTGTCCAGAATTTCTTCGACTTCATATTCCTCTTCTTCATTCACAATTATTGGTGGTGGGGGTGCTTGCTTCCTTTTGAATTTGTCTTCGAAGTAAGGTTCAAGTTCAGATACATGAATAATTGGATGAATTCTAAGGGTTTTTGGTAGTTCAATTTTATAAGAAACTGGGGATACTTTTTCAATAATCCTAAACGGTCCCAATTTTCTTGGTTTAAGCTTTTTATTTTTGTTTCGAATTATTAATGAACTATTAATCCAAACTTTGTCATTAATTTTATATTCTGGAGCCTTTATACGATGTTTATTCGCAAAAATTTCTTGTTTTTTAACTGCTTGTTTTAGATTTTCTTTTAATTCCTTGAATAATTCAGACAAATCTTTTGTAAATTGGTCTGCACGCGGAACATCTGAAGTACTGGGGATTGCTGGAGAAAATCTTGGGTTATATACATTTTATAAAATAAATGAATTATTTATAAAATGTATAATACAGAAGTTAAATGTATTTCTGTATAAAAGTATAATATTTATTTTTAATTTTTATTTAAAACACTAAATAGATTAATAAAATATTTAATAATTAGAATAGAAAATATTAATAAATAATAATAACAATAATAATTAATATTAAAATAAATCTTAGAAAATAATGTTTAGAATAGAGAATTATATTATAAAATAAATAATAATAATTAGATTAATTAAATAAATAATAATAATAATAATAGTCGAAAGACTATAATAATAAAATTCATGTATTATAAAAAGAGGATAATTTTTCTTTCTTTTATAAAACGATCAATAATTTGTATTTAAAAATAAGAATAATAAAAATAAAAGAAGAGTTAAACAAAAGATTATTTTATTTTTAATTTTATTGATTCATCAGTAATAATTATTTAGTATATAAGTTAATTATATTTATTGTTTATGAATATACATGTTTCCTGCATCAAGAAAAATTTGGTGGAGAATCCGGGCGGGAACAAAAAGTATGAAAAATAAACAATAAATTAACATAAGTAAAAATAATTATTACTAAATTTGAGATATTGGTTTTAAATTTTTTTTTTGAGATATATTTTTTTTATTTGATAATAATAAAAGAATTTTATAATAAAACATATTTATTTAAAGAATTAATTATTTAAAAGAATTTTATAATAAAACATATTTATTTGAAGATTTAATTATTTAAATAAAAATTTTAAAAATTTATATAATAATAATAGTAAAAATTAATATTAATAGTACTATTGTTATTATAAATAAGTATTACAAAAAGAAAACGTTACACAAATATTGAGAGATTTGTGAAACGTTAAAAATATTAAAAAAAAATTGATTTATTTGTTTTAATATATATTATATTAAAACAAAAATATTTCGGAAGTTATTAGTGGTTATCCACTACGTTACCGAATTTATTATTAATAAGGATAATTAGTTTCCACCCAACTAGTTTGTTATATTTCTAATCTGCCAGGGGATTAGTGTGATATAAAAACTAGGAAATAATTAGTCCTTTCAGCAATTAATAGTAAATTCTATAATTAAATTTAAATACTGCTTGTGCCTTATTCAAAGAATAAGCTAATTCAAGCAACCCTTATTTATAGAGTGCGGCTGTTGGATGAAAAACTCCTTAGCTCAATTGCGTTTCTATAAACTAAGAGAATAGCTTACTTCAATAATTTGTAGTATTGTTCAAGCTATTTAAATTTAATTATAACAGTATTTTTTATTAACATTGTATTGGTTGCTGTTTATAGAGTAGAAAAAGTCGAAATATAAACAGTAATTAAAAATAATTTTTAATAAGAGAAAAACTAAGCACACACTCAGCAAGCGGGAGTAGAGGTGCTTAGACAGTTCAATATTTATTCAACAACAAGAGAGTAGTAAGTTCTGCTGAAAATCCTGATGAGAGATTCGGGAGCAGAACTAGGAAACGAAAATTAATAAATATTGAATGAGGGTCTAAGTACGAGGTCGAAAGGCTTTATAGTCACTGTGCTTGAGTGAAAATTATTAATAAATTATTAACAATACAATCACTTAATAAATAATACTAATTAATATTTTTTTTTATTTTCATTTATTATAATTCTCTAGAACATTCCTTTGTAAACTTCCGACGGTTGTAAAAAAAAAAATTCTAGTAATCCTTGAAAAATTAAAGTTCTCATTATATTTCCGTTACACAAATTAAATTCCCTTCTGATTAAGAAATTATATATATTCTATTGATTAATTCCAAGTTTTAAATATACATATAATAAACTGATATTGTTCTTTAAATTTTAATAAATAAATAATTAATAAATTTCTATATTCTAAAGGACTTCTAAATTTTGTGTTAATAAAAATTATATTAAAAATTTTTGATAATATTAATATTAATAAATTTTATTAAACAATAGTAAAAATAATAATATTAATAACAATCAACCTATTAAAATAATCTTGATATATTATTACAATAAATAAATTTATAAAATTTTTTTTTAAAATCATAATACTCTAATAAAATTTTGGAAACCTCTTTCAACTATAAATAAATATTTTCCTAATAAAAATAAAATATATAAAAATTATATAATTAAGTTATATATTTACACAAATATATATTTTTATATATAATTTATATAACCTTAAATAAAATTAATTTTATTAATAATTTCTTGAAATTCCTAGAAACATTTTATCCTTATTAATTCCTTTATACAATTTTTTTTTTTTTTGAATTAAAATAATAATAACTTAAATTAATTTTCTTGTAACAACCTTTTAAATATTTTTGCTTTCAATTCTTATTTTTATTTAATCATATATCTTTATATATTTATTTATTATATTCTTTCTATATATATCATATTGAATATATATTGTATATAATAAAAATAAATATTAATAAAATTTTATATTAATTTTCTTTCAACTTATTAATAAATCTTATATTAATATTCTTTTCAACTTATTAATAATATTATTTTATATTAATTTCTTTCAATTTATTAATAAATCTTATATTAATATTCTTTTCAACTTATTAATAATATTATTTTATGTTAAGTTTCTTTCAACTTATTTATAATAAAAATTTATATTAATTTCCTTTCAACTTATTAATAATAAAAATTTATATATTATATTTTTACTTATTAATATTGGTAAATCTAAAATATTATACTGTTATCTTAACACATTAATAATAATTTTATATAAATTTTTTTATACTTATTATTTAATAATATCCAATATTAATTTTTTTTTTAACAAAATTTTTATTACTTATTATATATTATCCTAACCCTATTATATTTAAAATTCAAATTAAAATAAAAGAATTAATAAACTGAATTTCAAGAAATATTACAAATATAATAAACGAATTTTTTATATTAAATATTTGAAACTAATTGAAAATCCTGTATCTTGATAATATAAATTAAATAAAATATAATAAATTAATAAAATAAATAAATAAAGTATTAATCTATAAAATAAATAAAACTACTGATTTTCTTATATTTTTGTGTTTCTGAATCTAAAAATTAAAAATGAAGATAAGTGAAATCTCTAGAATGCTACCAAGACTTGGTAGTCAAGATAGAGATATAGAAAGTTGGACAGAAGAATTTAAAAGAGTGATGGAACTGTCCGACATTAGTGAAGAGAAGAAAATCTTCGCTTGGGCAAAAGAATGTGTTCAAGGAAGATTAAAAGGTGTAATAGATGATCTTAAAGAAGAAGAAGATGGAATAATAAAATATCCTTCTGTTGATGAAATAAAAGAATCAATAGAAAAATACTTAAATATAACTCCAAGAAAAATGTTTTAATTTAAAAGCTCTAAGAATTAGAAGAGGAGAATCTATAAAGGATTTCAATTGGAGATATAATAACTATTATAAAAATTTGAAACAGGATTTCAAACAATTTATTACTATAAATGATTATGCTGATTCCATTGCTTCTAGGCCGTTTATCAGAACTCATGTAATTACTGCTAAACCTGAAGATATTGAAAAAGCTTTAGAAATAGCAGAATTAGCAGAAACGGCCATTGAAACTCCTAACCATAACAATAATATAGTTATGTTTATGAATAACCAATGGAATTCATATAGTAATAAAAATAACTTTAGTCCAAATTATAATAATAATTTTAATAATAATTTTAATAATAATTTTAATAATAATTTTAATAATAATTTTAATAATAATTTTAATAATAATAGAAATTATAATAACGGAAATAGAAATAATTTTAATCGCTATAATTCTAGAAATAATCCAAACAATTATAATAATAATTATAATAATAATTATAATAATCATAATTATAATAATAATAATTATAATAATAATTATAATAATAATAATTATAATAGCAATAATAACAATAACAATAATAATTTTAATAATAATAATAATAATAATAATTATAATAATAATAATTTAAATCAAAACAATAAAAATTCTAAACCCTCTAACCCTTATACTATATGTTACAAGTGTGGTCAAAATGGGCATAGAAGACAAGACTGTCCTTACAGTTTTAAAGACTTAGCAAAAATGGAAGAAGAAGGACAATTAAATAAATTAAATAATAATCCTTTAAACTTATGAATGGGAGAAGGAATACTCCCATAAATCAAACCAATACTATGCTCACTACTATTTCGCTCTCTGAAAATCAAAAAGAAATAAAGAATGAACAAGAAAAGGAGATAACAATGGTTGCAGAAAGAAGGCCAAGAAAAATAAATAATAACAAGCCTTATAAGAAAACAATAAAAGAAAGCTTAAAAGAAAATCCACAACCAATAAAAGTGCCATCAAATAAACAAGAATCAATGGAAGTGGAACCAGAAAGTGAAAATAAAAATAATAATATAGAAAAAGAAAACAATAATCAAACTGAGAGTCTGCAACATCTTGATCCATCATTCATAAATGAACCTACAATTGAAAAGGCTAAGAAAAATAATAAAAAGGAAAGAGCTAAAGAAATAAGAGAATTAGCCAAAGAAATTCAACTTCCTAGCGATAAGAAGGCAGAAAAACAAAATAAAGAAAATACTACAAAAGTATTAAAAATTGCCGAAAATCAAGACAATTATAACATAGTAGATGATATTGGAAATAAATTCGCTAACATAACTATTGGTCAGTTGCTTAATATTAATCCAAAATTAAGAACTGAGTTATCAAAAGCTTTAAAATATACAACAGTAGTTGAAGATAAAGGAACTATTTTATCTACAATTAAAAAAGATAAAATCGTAAAAACAAAATGTAAAGTTAAAAATATTGAAACTACTGTTTATTTAGATTCGTGTTCTTCTATTAATATGATAACAAAAAAATTCATGATTGAAAATAATATTCCATTTAAACCTATATCTACTATTAAAGAAACATTATATCAAGCTTGCAATAATACAACACTTATTTCTAAACTATATGAAATTGAAATAACTATTGGAAATATCACTTCAAAGGAAATATTTAGATTAGTAGAAAAAGATGATATTTTCCAAGTATTAATAGGTGTTGAAGCTTTAGCAAGAATGAAATTAATTATGGACTTTTCAGAGCATATACTTTATCAAAAGACTGATGAAGTTAGAGAAATTGGAAGCTTTGAAAGTGTTTATGAATTAGAAGAAGAAGAAGAAGATATAAACGATGAAATTGAAGAAGAATTAAATAAAAATGTATTAGATTATTTATTAGAAACAGAAGATAAATATATATGTTTTTGTTAAGGATTTGAATGGATTATAGATATAAGCCACATTATATCTATTAAATATTTATTATTCAGCATGTTTATGCGCCCCAAATCCTTATACAATTTAATTATTATTAATTTTATTAATAATACAGTTGAATATAAATTATACTTTTATTTTATTAACAAATTATATTCTTATCTTATATTATTTTAATATATATTACTATAATTAATATAAATATTAATTTACTTATATTATTGTATTGTTCAATGAAATGTATAAAAGATTGATGAAATATGTATTCTTACATTCTTTGTAAGATTATTAACCTAATAATAATCTAATAAAATATAATTATAAAATAATTAAACAAATTTAAATAAAGAAACTATATTTATAATAAAACTTATAATAAAATTAATATTAATGAACACCCTACGTATTAGATTATTGAGCATTTCGACCAAGTTAAACTTTAAACCAAACTAAAACTTTACAGTTTTTGTTAAATGAGGGTAGTTTTGGTTTAATAATGGTCAGGTCAAGATGTTTAATTAATAACAAAATAACTAATTAAACAAATATATAATTAATAGGCAAATTTATTTATTAATACACAATAAATTAATTAATTAAAAGAACACTTTTTTAAAATAATTAAGTTTTATAATAATATTTTTTATTAATAATTAATTAAGAAAAGTTTAAATAATAATTAGATTATTAAGTCATTAATTCTAAGTTATTTAGTTAATAATCTTACAAAGATTAAAAGGAATTGTAATTTCAATCCTTATTTATACTTTTTCTAAATCTAATAATTATTAATACATTTAATTATTATAATCTATTGATAATATATTTATACATGTATAATTTTAAATAAAATATATGAATAAAATAATATTGATAAAAATCTAACTATATAAAACTAATATAAAACTATATAAACTATTAATAAATTTAATGATAAGAATTTATAATCTAAGATTTAGATTTATAACTATTCTAATTATTTAACTAGTTAACTATTTAATTATTTTAATTGTTTAGTATACTATTTAATTATTTATCTATATATTAATTATTTTTATCTTTGGATTTTTATAATCTTTTCTGTATAATTAATTCTAGATAAAATGGGATATTTTTAATTATTTAAGATCTTAAGTAAATTTTAAATCTTTTTGAGATTTTTAGAATTCTAAGAATTTCTGTAAATTAATATAATAATCAACTATTCTAATTTTTATAAAAATAATTAACAATTATTATAATATATTATATAAATTATTATTATTATTCTAATTAATATTTTATAAATTATTTGAAGGCGTTTTCTGTATATCTGAATGATTATTATTATTATAAATTATAATATAATTATTGAAATAAAAAGATTTTATCTATATAAAATATTATAATTATTTATTTATGGATCCTTGTAAATATTTAATTATATTTTTATATTGTATAAACCTTTAAAGTCCAATATCTCGCCAACCAGTGGTCCAAATGGGCTGAAATTCAGATATGTTGTAGCTCTTGAGCAGAGCTTCTCAATGAGCATAAAATCAAAGCGAAGCGGAGGAAATCTTCAATATTTGCCAAGTTATCGTTATTTTTCTTCTGATTATTTTTATTAATATCTTAAGGGTTAAATTAAGTTGATTAATATTTATTTAATTTGTCCAAACCCTTTACAATATCAATTTAAATACTTTTTAATATTTGTTTATTTTATTGAAAATCGAATTTTAAGTGATTTAGTCAATAACGAAATTTAAATGTAATTGATCTATTAGTGAATTTCAATTTTAAATCCACTAATATTCGCGACAGTTTTTGTAAAGTTTTAGTTTGGTTTAAAGTTTAACTTGGTCGAAATGCTCAATAATCTAATACGTAGGGTGTTCACTAATATTAATTTTATTATAAGTTTTATTATAAATATAGTTTCTTTATTTAAATTTGTTTAATTATTTTATAATTATATTTTATTAGATTATTATTAGGTTAATAATCTTACAAAGAATGTAAGAATACATATTTCATCAATCTTTTATACATTTCATTGAACAATACAATAATATAAGTAAATTAATATTTATATTAATTATAGTAATATATATTAAAATAATATAAGATAAGAATATAATTTGTTAATAAAATAAAAGTATAATTTATATTCAACTGTATTATTAATAAAATTAATAATAATTAAATTGTATAAGGATTTGGGGCGCATAAACATGCTGAATAATAAATATTTAATAGATATAATGTGGCTTATATCTATAATCCATTCAAATCCTTAACAACGTCCTCTTCCAAGAATTCGTATTCCAGGCGAATTCAAAGAGTTATATAATCAAAATTTAAATATAAAATTTTATAAAGATAAAGTCTGAAGTTTTTTAGATTAAAGTATACTTTAAAAATAATCTTTTAAATTTCACTCGAACAAAAGTTCGATTGGCCATGTGAAAAATAAAAGATAATAAAATTTTTGGAATATAAAAATTTGTTGAATATAATATTATTATTAAATATTAATAAAATATAATATATATTGATAAGAATATTTTAATATTAATATTGATATTTATATTTATAAATTTGATATTGATATAAATATTTTATAAATTTTGATATTAATATATTGATATTAATAAAATTATAAAATTGATAATTATATATTTTTATATTTAAAAAAAAATATTTTTGATTTAAAAATTAAATTTTAAAAAATTTTTTAAAAAATTTAATTTTTGGCTGTAGATTGAAATTTTTGAA
>MCFG01000383.1:0-40000 GCA_002104895.1 Anaeromyces robustus
AAATTTTTATTATAATTGTTATCCTTTTTTTTTTTTTCTTTGGATTTTATTATATATTTTTTTTCTTAGGTTAGTAATATTAAAATTATTATTGTTAAACTTATTATTATTATTTTATTATTATTAAAATTATTATTGTTAAACTTATTATTATTATTTTATTATTATTAAAATTGTTATGATTGTTTTATTATTATTTTATTATTATTAAAATTGTTATGATTGTTTTATTATTATTTTATTATTAAAATTATTGTTATTGTTTTATTATTATTACATATTATTGTTATTAATTATTTTAATTGAATATTAATATATGCCTTTTTTTTTTTTTTTGAGAATAAATTTTTAATTCAGTTGAATTAATTATATTTTTGTCTTAGTAAAAAAAATAGTTAAATTATTATTATTATTATTATTGTTATTTAAAATTTGTTATTATAGCTTATTATTATCAATTGAATGGTATATTGTGGCGATTATAATTTTATTATTATTTGTCAAAATTTCGTAATCAAGAATTTAATTATTATAATTTCTTAATTAAATTAAATGGTATAATTATTATTATTATTATTATTATTATTAGATATATTATTTTTCTTTTGTTTTTATTTTTATTGTATTAAGTTGAGGTGTAATACGTTTCATAAAAAAAAAGGAAAGCAAAATTTGTTAAATAAATTAGTTTTTATAATGTAATTAATTAGTTTATTATTATTATTATTATTATTATTATTATTTTACAAAATTATTTACAGTTCAATAATATATATATAATAAAAAAAAAGCAATATTAATTAAAATTAAAAGTCAAAATTAAAAAAAAAAATAAATATTTATACAAATTAAAAACAATTGCTTTTTTTTATTTTATATTATTATTTTTTTCATTTTATTTTACTATTTTTAATAAATGGAATTATATAAGAATTACAATGAAAAAAAAAAAGGATACTTTTTTTTATTATTTAAATATAAATGTATATTATATAAAAATAATTTAATTATTTTTTTTTAAAAAAAAAAAGTTTGAAAAAAAAAAAAAAAACAAAGTTAAATTTAATATATCCAAATTTATATAAAAATGAAAAAAAAAAGTTTTTTTTTTTTATTTTTTAATATTTGCTTTTCTTTTCCATCTGCTTTTTTTATTTTTATTTTTTTTTCCTTTTCTTTTTTATTTTAATTTTCTATTTTTAATTTTTTATTTAATTTTTTAATTTTTAATTTTATTTAATTTTTTAATTTTTTTTTAATTAAATTAATTTTTCATTTTTTTTTTTAACAATACATTGAAAAAAATAAAATAAAAAAAGTTTCAAATTTCATTATTAAAATTTAAATTTTTATTTAATTAAAAAAAAAAAAGAGAAAACAAAAAAATGAAAGAATTTTAATTATTAAAATTTTATTAAATTAAAAAATGAAAAAAAAAAAAAAAATTTGAAAATTAATTAAAAATTTATATAAATGAATGAAATAAATAGTAAATAAATAAAATAATTAAATAATTAAATGTATAAAAGGAATAAACTTAAATAAATTATTAATTAATATTTTTATAGTAGAATTATTCTAAATTTCTATATAGAAATATAAAAGTTTATTAAATAATTAGGTTAGGCCATGTTGATTTATGAAATTGGAATGATGCTTAATTATAATATAAATAATAAATAATAATAAATAATAAATAATATTAAAAATAATAAAAACAACACAGTAATTATTATTTATTGAAATTATAGAAAGTATAAAGTATAATTGTTAAGCCTTTTTTTTTTTAAAAAAAAAAATATGGAATGTTTTTATTTTTTTTTTTTTATTTTTTTTTATATTTAATACTTCATATATATTCATATATATTCATATATTTTTAAATAAATAAATAAATAAATAAATAAATAAATAAATATTTAAATCAATGAATAAATAAATAGATATATATAAATAAATAAATAAATAAATAAATAAATAAATATTTAAATCAATGAATAAATAAATAAATATTTAAATCAATGAATAATAAATTTTTTAATGTTTTAAAATATATTTAATTGAATTTAAAATATAAAATTATGGACCGGTCATCATTTAAAAATAAATAAATGAATAAATCAATAAATGAATGAATAAATAAATATATAATAAAAATTCTTTTTATTTATTTTATATAATTTTTTATTATTAATTATTTAATTATTTATTTAAATAATTATTTATTTATTTATTTATTAAATTAGAAATAAATATTGAATATATGGTGTTCTCTATATATTATTTATTATTATAACTAATTCAATCATTATAATTATTTATATAATTATAATAAAATTAAATAATAAAATTACAATAATCTAGAAAATAGTAAAAAAAAAATAATTAAATAATGATAATAAATTATTATTAATGTTTTATAATAAAATAGAAATTTCATTTTATATATATATATATATTACATGTTAAATAATAAAGATTAAAATTAAAATTAAAATTAATTTTTTTTTTTAATAAAAAAATTATATTTTTTTATACGTCCATTTTTAATTATTTATTCTATTTAATTCTATTTTAATTCTATTTAATTATTTATTTTATTTATATATATATATATATAAATATTTTTTCTTTATTAATATATATAAAATGGAAGATATATCAGAAAAAGTATTATTTATTTTATTAAAAAAAATTATACAAATTTCTTTTCAAGCACAACTTTATACCAATGCTCATTTCTTTTCAGAACGATTATGTGCTTATTTTCCTTATTCTCAAGAAGCAAAATTTTATTTAGCTAAATCTTATTATTATAGAGAACAATATTATGCTACTAAAGAAATATTAATAAATACAAATTATGAACCTTCAAAATATTTATTAGCTCAAGCTTATTTAAAATTACAAGATTTTCATTCAGCAAGTACTATATTAGAAACTCTCGAATATCCTACAGACCAAATTAATACTATAACTTGTAATATATAATATATATTTAGGATATTTTAATAATAAAAAATAGTTATTTTTTTTTTTTACAATAAAATTAATATTATTATGTTAACCTTATTTTTTTTACATTGCTTTATTTTAATTAAAAAAAATAAAAAAAAATTGAAATTTCAAATTTCAACAATTTGATTATTATTATTTTTTTCAATTCTTAATGAATGTCAATACAATAATAAAAAAAAAAAAAAATTCAATAAATGTCCTATATTATTTTAAATTACTTTTTACTTTTATTTATTATATTATTATTCATAATTGGAAATAATAATAATAATTAGCTGAATCAGTAGTAATACCAAATAAGGCTATTGTATTGTGTTTAAAAGGAATTTCATATAGGTATGAAAAAAAAAAAAAAAATTAGTTTAATATATATATATATATATATAAGTAACTAAGATAAATAAGATAATATTTAAAATATTGTATATAAATTATATTGTTTAAAAAATTCTAAATTTTATAATTGCTTTTTTTTTTTTTTTCTGAAATTCATATAATAGAAAAGATAATCAAATACAAAAAGCAATAAAATGTTTTAAGGACAGTTTAGAATTATTTCCATTTTTATGGACATCATATGAATATTTATGTAAATTAGGTATGATTATAATATATTTATATATTATACATTTTATATATATATATTTGATATAATTTATATAATTTTATTTTAATTTTAAAATGTTAAAAACTATTCAAAAATTAAATTTTCATAATTTTTTTTTTTTTCTTTTTTTTTATCTTTTAACAAATTAATATATCAAAATAATTATAATATATATATATTATTTATAAATAATTTATCTTAATAAATAGGTGCAGAAGTAGAAGCACCTTCAGATATCTTCAATTTTGCAAAAGTGGAAGATTCATCAATAATGAAACAAATAGTAGAAATTATTACAAGACAAGCAATGTAAATTTTTATACATATATATATATTATAATTTTTCATATGTGAATTAAATAATATTATAAAAATTTCAAATTTTCATTTAAATTTATTTTTACTTTAAACTAATTACTTATTATATACATTAATAATAATAATAATCATAATATATATATATATTTAATTATTTTTATAATCTGTATTAAAATATATATTATAGTAAAGAAACAATTCCTATTACTATGAAACAAGCATTAACTGTATCTTCAGTTCTTGAGGGTATATATTATTAAAGTATTAATGTGTTATATTTGATTAAATAAAATCATAAAAAAATAAAAATGCCTAATATTAATTAAACATTTGTTATATTTATATATATATATTTTATTTTATTTTATTTTATTTTATTTTATTTTATTTTATTTTATTTTATTTTATTTTATTTTATTTTATTTTATTTTATTTTATTTTATTTTATTTTATTTTATTTTATTTTATTTTATTTATAACAAATGTAAATATTAAAAAGAAAAAGCACATAATAAAAATACCAATAAAATTAAAAAGAAAACAGTCGTAAAAACTAAAGTAATAATCAAATAAAAGAAAAAGAAGAAGAAAAAAAAAAAAAAATCGTATAATTAATTATTATACATATAAATATTTAGTATATGGAAAAGAGAAAGATATATAAAAATAAAAATAAATATGAAAAAAATATAAGAAATTTTATATAATAATACTTTTATTTTAATATTATTTAATTTTCAAAATATAATTATGTTTATATTATTTTCTTTATTGGATATAAAGAAACATGTACGGGAGGTAATTATTATAATTAATAATTCTGATATATAATAATTAAAATTAGTATTATATAAAAAAAAAACAACTTTTTTTTGATATAATATCACTATATTTATTATTCATATTTATATTTTTTAAATTATTATTTATTTTTTTTTTTTTCAATCTTATCATTTTTATAATATAAACCATTTTTTAATTATAAAAAGTCAACGAATGATTCATCGAAAGGAAATGAAAATGTAATAATAATAATAATAATAATAATAATAATAATAATAATAATAATAATAATAATAATAATAATAATAATAATAATAATAATAATAATAATAATAATAATAATAATAATAATAATAATAATAATAATAATGAAATAATAAGAAAAAAATATATATATATTCATTTATGGATTACCAATATTAACAATCCTTTTTATATATTATATATATATATATATATATTAATTTAAAAAATAAAAATAAATAATTAAAAAACAAAACAAAACAAAAGGAAACTCAAGATATTTCAAAACATTGTAGAGATACCGTATTAAATTGTATAAAACAAGTTTTAGAACTTTTAATTATACTTGGTTCAGGTTATTTAGAATTAACTCAATATCGATTAAAACGTTCTTTAAAACATTTTCAAAAATTAACTAGTGAACAATTTAATACAGGAAATGTTTTATCATGGGTAATTGAAAAAAAAAATAAATAAAATATAATATAATAAAATAAAATAAAATATAACATAATATAATATTATTATAATATAATAAAAATAAAAATAATATTAACAAAAATTATATAAACCATATCAAAAAAAAATTTTTTTTCTTTTATTATAATATTAAAATATTATGAATTATTATTATATATTATAAATTATTATTATTAGGTGGCTTTAGCTAATTTTGAAATGGCAAATTATAAAGAGGTAATTTTTTTTTTCCTCTTCTATATATATATATATATATAATTCATAATTTATTTCTTATATAATATATCCTTTTTTTCAATAAATATAACTAATAATGAATTTATTTATTTATTTAATATATTTTTTTTATAATAATTAAAAAAAAAAAAGGCTGAAAATTTTTTCCAAAAAGCAAGGTAAATATAAATATTGTTTAAATACTTTTCTCTATAATTTTTTTTATAAATTTATGGATTAAAAAAAAAAAAATATTAATTGATTCATTTATTAATAATATAATATAACAAAAAAAAAATAAAATAATTTTTTTTATTATTATTATTTGTATTTTATTAATAGAAAATTAGAGCCTTATCTTTTAGATAATATGGAAAAATATTCTATTATTTTATGGCATTTAAAAAAAGAAGTAGAATTAAGTTATTTAGCTCATCTTTTAACAATTATTGATCGAAAAGCACCACAAACTTTGTAAATTATCCAAATAAAGATATTATAGATATTAAATAAAAATATATAAATCAATATATTATTATTAAAATAGATTAAAAAAAAATAATAATAAAAAAAAAAAAAAGGAATTATTTATTAAAATTTTTTTTTATTATATATATAATAATTTCACAATTTTAATTTCATTTTACATTTTCAAAAAAAAAAAAAAAAAAATAAAAAAAATAAAATAAAATATAATAAAATAAATTTTTTTTCCTTTAATAGATGTTCAGTAGGTAATTGTTTTTCATTAAAACAAGATCATGATAGTGCTTTAAAATGTTTTAAAAGAGCTATTCAAGTAGATCCAACTTTTCATTATGCTTATACATTAGCAGGTCATGAATATTTAGCAAATGAAGATTTAGAAAAAGCAGAAAATTTCTTTAGACAAGCCATTCGATTAGATGCTAGACATTATAATGCATGGTAAAAAAAAAACAATAAAAAATTAATACATATACTTAATTAAAAAAAAAAAAAAAATAAAATAGAATAGAATGAAATATATTATTATTATTATTATTATTATTATTATAATATAATAATTAGTATAATATTCATTTTGATTTATATATTTTTATATCTTTTTTAATGATTTATATTTATTTTAATATTTTTTTTTTTATAAAATTATATTATATATATTATAAATATAATATATATTATTATTATTATTATTATTATAATTAGGTATGGTTTAGGTTATTTATTTTATAGACAAGAAAAATATCAATTAGCTGAATTTCATTATCGTAAAGCTCAAAAAATTAATCAAGGCAATCCTTTATTAATATGTTATATTGGCATGGTAAATTTTTTTTTTTTTTTTAATATTCTATATATTAAAATCATATATAATATTACTATTATGATATTGTTTCTTATATATATATTTTATAATAAAAATTAAATTTCTTTTATATATAATATATTCCTATTTATAATAATCTATTTATAATAATAATAATAATTTCATTTATTAATTATCATCAAATAATAATCATCAAATAATAATCATCATATAAATAAAATTATTTTTTATAAAATTATCATTATTTATAAAGGTTTTCCAAAAAATGAATAAAAATCAAGAAGCATTAACTATGTATAATTTAGCTCAAGAAGTTGCTAAAGATAATCCTCTAATACGTTTTCGTAAAGCTCATTGTCTTACCATTATGAAAAGATATAAAGTAAAAATAAAATAAAAATAAAATAAAAAAAATTTTTTTTTCATTATTTATAAAAAGAAATAAGAAACAATCAATATAAAATATTATATAGTAAACATTTTATTATCATAATTATTATATTAATAATAATAATAATAATAATAATTAAAAAATAAAAAAAAATAGGAAGCATTGGAACAACTTTTATATCTTAAAGATATTATTCAAGAATGTAATGTATTTTTCCTTATGGGAAAAATTTATGCTAAATTAGGGGATACTCAAAATGCACTTTTAGCTTATACCCAAGCTCAAGATTATTTAAAACCAAAATCTTCTAATATGGTAAAAGAAGCCATAGGTAAAATTATATATATAATTTATTATTTATTATTATAATATGAATAAGAATTAAAAAAAAAAAGAATAATATTATATATAAATTTTAATTTTTTAATTTTTTTATATATTTTAAAATTTTAATTTTAGTTAATTTTTTAAAATTTTATTTATATTTTTTATTCAAAATTTGTATATTTGTACCACTTATTTTTTTAATTATGTTGTACAAAATAACTTTTAATTTTTCCCTTTTATCAATTTAAAATATTAAAAAAATTTTTTTTTTTTTTTTTTGGGTTTTATTTTTAGTCATACGATTTTTTTTTTTTTTCTTTCTTTTTTTTTTTTTTTTTTAAGACTATGACTAAAAATTCTTTTTTATATTAATTTTATCACAATTTTCAAATATCAAATATATATTTTATAATTAATAATTATATTTTTTTTATTTTTATTTTTATCAAAAAAAAAAAAAAAAAAAAAAAAAAAAATAATAATAATAATAATAATAATAATAATAATAATAATAATTGAATAAATATTATTATAGTTCCTAGTTTATTGATATTTTTAATTTCATTTTCTTTTATAATATATACATATTTATATAAATATAAATAATTAATGCATAAATATTAACTTTATTTTTATTTTTTTTTATAAATAATAATAATTAATAATAATAATAATAATAACTAAAGATCAAGTCTATGAACCCCAAACCGCGGATGATATTTTTGCTTCTGTATCCAATGACTTTAAAATATTTTTAGATCCATAATAGAAAAAAAAACTATAACAAAAAAATAAAAATAAAAAAAAATTTATAGATAAAAGAAATACATAAATTATATATATAAATATATAAATATATATAAAGAAAAAGAGAAAGAAAATGAAAGAAAGAAAGAAAGAAGAAAGGGAAAAAAAAAAAAAAAAAAAACAAAGATTATATGGGAATATTTTTTAATTTTAATTATCTTTATATTTATCAAAAATTTCATATATTTTTAATTTATATCTATAATCTATAGATATATAAATATTATTTTAATATCTAAAAATAATAATAATAATAACAATAATAAAAAATAAATTGTTTAAATTATTTATTTATAAAGCATTTATATATATTTATTTATTTATTAAACCTTAGTTTTGAATTTATAGTTTATATATATATATATTTTTTTTTTTATAATATATATATAATTATTTTTTTACTTTATTTTAATTTAAAAACATGATAAGAAAATATTAATATTATAGCTTTTTTTTTTTTTATACATTTCTGCATTTTATATCAATAAATAATAAGTTTAACATTTTATTCATAAAAATAAAATGAAAATAAAAATGAAAATAAATGAATAAATAAATAAACAAAATAAATAAAAAGAAGATACCAAAATAAATAAAACCTATTAGAATAGTAATAATAATAATAATAATAATAATAATAATAATAATAATTGAATTTATTTTATTTTATTTTATTTCTGTATTTCTGTATTTCTGTATTTTAATTTTATTTTATTTTTTTTTTTTACCTAATAAATAAAATATTATACACCAACTTTTATATACATGAATTACACATATTACATACTAAAAATATATACAAAAAAGAAAAAACTTGGAAATTCTTTTGTATTAAAATTTTTAATAACAATAATAAAAATAATAATAAATAATAATAATTAAATAATAAAAAATAATAATTTTTTTTTATTATTATATATTAGGAAAATTTTTTTTTTTTTCTACAGAGTGTTTTTTTTATTTAATTAGAAAAAAAAAAAACCATTATTTTATGTTAACCAATAACTAATAAAATGAATTTAATACTAAATAATACTAAATAATAATAATGATAAAATGTTTTAATTATTTTAATTATTGATTTAATTATTATTTTATCTAAAATGTTTTAATTTTTCTATTCATTTATTTACTTTTTTTATTTTTTTTTTAAAAAAAATTAAGTATAGAATAAAAAAAATAAAAACATTTTTATTATTAAATTTTTATTTATGAAAACTGTACTTTTTTTTTTACTTTATTTAGATATTTGGTAATGGCAAAGTTAATTTTTTTTTCTAAATTGATTAATACGATAACAATTAAGTGTTTAATAACAAATTATTAATAATAATAACAAATGATTAATAAAATAGTAATAATAATAATGATGATGATGATTAAAATAATAAATAATAAATAATAAATAATAAATAATAAATAATAAATAATAAATAATAAATAATAAATAATAAATAATAAATAATAAATAATAAATAATGATAATGATTTTATAATTGAATCGTATTATAAAAATAAATATATTTTATTATTGTATATTAATTCTTTTTTATTTTTAATTAATTATTATTTTTTATTATTATTTATTATTAGTGTTGAGCATTTATTTTCTAACATATTATAGAATGTATATAGAATATAGAAAAATAAAAATAAAAATAAAAATAAAAATAAAATATATAAAAAAAAAAAAAAGGAAATGGCAGTAAAACCACGTTATTCAAATTCAATAAAATAAAAGGTTAATTTTATTTATTAAATCATTTAATGAAAGGAAAAAATAATTAAATAATAATAATTAAATAATAATTAAATAATAATAAAACACACATTAAATAAAATATTTATAAATCATTTTATATGTTTTTATTTTATTTTATTTTTTTTTTTTACTTATTTAATTATATTTAATAATTAATTAATTAATTAATTAATTAATTAATAATTAATAATGAAAACTATAATGGTTAATGATAATTTTTCTTTTTTTTTCTTTAATTTTATTTTACTTACTTATCATTTTAATTAATGAAATTCTTTTTAATAAATAATAAGAAAATAAAATAAAAAATAAAATAAAAATAAAAAGAACATATGATTTTTTAAACATAGATTTAATATTAATTTATTAATACATTAATAGTAATAAAAAAAAAAGGTAATATGATTAATACTTAATATTATATTAATTACAAGTCTTTCATTATTTCTTAATTAAAATAAATAAATAAAAAAAAAAAAGCCATCTTTTATTATTACTATTATTTACTATTATTTACTATTTAATATTAATTAATCTTTATTAATCTTTATTAATCTTTATTAAAACATCTTTTTCTATTCTTTATTTTTATATCTTTTTAATATTAAATTATTATTCTAGAAACTTTTTTTTTTTTTTTTTATTTTATTTTTAATTCTTTTACATGAAAATAAATTCTTTTTTTATGTAAAAAAAAAAAAAAAAAGAACTTATTTTTTAAACTTTTTTTTATGTAAGAAGAAAAATAAAAGAAAAAAGAAAAAAGAATATTCTACATCAACTATTAATTTTTTTTTATTTTGAAAAATTAAAAAAAAAAAAATAAAGAAAAAAAAAAAGACTTTAAAATAATAAAATAATTAAGAAAATAACCTTTTTTTATTTTATTTTATCTTCTAATTTTATCTCTTATTTTATAACATTTTTTGTTTTATTTTTTTAAAAATAATAAATTTGTTTTAAATTTTTATAAAAAAAAAAAAAACTATTAAATACCTTTTCTCACTCTTTCTTTTTTTATTTTTATTTTTAAAAAAAATTTGTTATTATTATTTGTTATCAAATAAATTAATAATTAATAATTAATAATTAATTAATACATTAATACTATTAAAAAAAATATTAATATTAAAAAACTAAATATTATGATAATAATAATTAATAATAGTATTTATAATGATATCAATTCATATTTTAAATAATTAATATTATTTTATTTATTATTAAATATTAATTGATATTAATTATTATTATTATTATAAAGTATTAATATTCATTATTAATTAATAATATTATAACTTTTATAACATTTTTTTTTTTTTATTTTAAAATTTTATTTTCTTGCTTTTTTTTTTTTTTCATTTTTAATTAAACCATAAAAGGAATTTTTTCAACATTTTCTTTTCTTTTATTTTTAAAAAAAAATGTAAACACTTTTTAATTATTTAATACAAATAATTAAAAATGAATTATATTGTGAATATATTGTAAATATATTATAAATATATTAAATATTTAGTAAATAGGTGGAATTTAATTAATTATGGGATTTATGGAATTAATGAAAAAAAGAAAAAAAAAAAAAAAAAAAAGTTACTATTATTACTATTAACGAGATTTTATTCATTACCATTACTTATAAATAATAATTATAATTATTTTACTTTCTGTTATATAAAATGATTATATTAACAATAACAATAATTTTCAGTTATATAAAATATTATGTTTATAAATAATATTTTATTTTTTTTTAAAAAAAAAAAAAAACTGATTTAAAAAAAAATGTAAAATACAAAATATAAAATAAAAAAAAATATGAATGCATTAATGAATTTTTTTAAAATTTATTTAATTTTTTTTTTTTAATAAATAAAAATAGCATAGCATATATATATTTACTTAATTAATTATGTATGTATTTGTGTGTATGTATGTATGTGTATGTATTATGCTTTTTAAATAAATAAATAAATTAAAGAAAATGATGATGATAATAATGATGATGATAATAATGACAAGTGAGAAATGACAAATGAAAAATGATATAATGATATATTAATAAATGAATGATAAAAAGATAAAATAAAATAAAATAAAATAAAATAAAATAAAATAAAATAAAATTTATTATTAAAGGAAATGAAATATTAATAAAGATAAATTACAATATTAAAAATATATTTTTTTTTAATATGTATAAAAAAAAAAACAACCACCAAAAAATAATAAAAACAAAAATAGAAAAACCAGTTGAACCAATTATTATAAATGATTATTATTAATGATTATTATTAATGATTATTTTATTTTATTTAATTTACTTTTTTTTTTTTTTTAAAAAAGAATGTCATCAGATAAATAAAAATAAATTGTTATGTCTTTATTATATGTCTTTTATGTCTATATTAATTAATTAAAATAAACATTTAATTAAATAAATGCATTCAAGTTTTATGTCTCTCTTTCTTTATTTCTTTATCTCATTCTCTCTCTTTCTATTCTTTATATATTAATTTCTTATTTTATACTAATAATTTAATTTAATATTAAAAAAAATAATAAATAATAATAATAATTATAATAATAATTATAATAATAATTCAATAGTTTCAATTATAAATAAATAATATTTATTCATTCATTCAATTTATTTTAGATATACGATATCGTATGACTATTGATTATCTTTTATTATTTAAAACTAAAAAAAAAAAAAATTATTATTTAAATTATTATTTGTTTTATGCTTTAATGTTTATTTTTTAAATTTATTTCAATTATTTGATTTGAAAAAAAAAATTCCATTTTTAGTATAATTAAAAAAATTAAAAGATTTTATTTAATGGTTAAAAAAAGAAAAAAAAAAATTTAAAACAAATTTTTTACTTTTTTTTTTTTTTTTTTTTTTTTTTTTAGGTTGCTGTTATTGTTTAAATCTTTTTTATTTTATATTTTATTTTATATTTTATTTTTTAAATGCTTTATGAAATATATATTTTATTTTAATTTTTATTTAATAATAAAAAAAAAATAATACCAAGAAATTAATATAACCTTCATCAATAGAATTAAAAGTAAAAAGTAAAAAAAGAAATATTAAAACATTTTTGGTTAAATAAAATAAAATTAAAAATAAAAATTAAAAATTTTTATAATTTAAATATAAATTATAATGTTGTTATTGTATATCATAATTTTTTTTAAAGTTATTTTTATTTTTTATTTTTTATTTTAACGTATTTACAACAATTAATTTTTTTTTATATCTTGTACAATAACAACAATAATAATAAATAAATAATAATAAATTAATGATTATTTTATTAGTTCAAATTACTTGAAAAAAAATGTAAAAAAAAAAAAAATGTAAAGAATAAGTAATTGTATAACTGGTATAATACAGAATAAATAATATTTAAAATATTATTTAAATTTTTTTTTTTTTATTTTTTATCTTTCCATAGAGTAAGTAATAAAACTATTTTTGGTCAAATTAAAAGCCTTTTTTTTCGTTTTTTTTTTCTTTATTTTAATTATAAACTAAATCTTATTAAAAAAAAGGCTTTTTTTTTTTTTTTTTGAATTTTTTTCTTTTATTTTCTATTATAATAAAAAATTTCTATTTTTATATTTATAAAATTTCTATATAATTTTTTTTTTCTATTTTTTATTTTTTATTAAATTAAAATAAAATTAAATTAAATAAAATATAATTTTTTTTTTAGACCCTCTTTTTTATTATTATTATTAATTATTAATTATTATATGTTATAATAAATATTTTTTTATTTAATTCACTTAATTAATTAATTAATTTTTTTATATTTATTTATTTTATATTTGATTATTTTTATATTTATTTATTAACATCAACTTTTTACTGTCACTGTCAACAATGTTAAATGTCACGTCATCTTAGAAACTAACAAAAAAAAAAGAATATTTATTATAATTATAATTATTATTATTAATGCTTAAATGTAATATAGGATTAGATATATATAAATATTATAAATATAATAAAAACTTTATAATATATAAATGAATGAATACTAAATAATTATAATAAATATAATAAATAAATGTAGTTATAATCAATCACTAAATCTACGTTATAAATTTACATCACCTACAAAACACACAAACACAACCTAAAAATTTGTTCTTTTTTTTTTTTTTTTTTTTTGTTATTATTATTTCTGTATAATTATACAGAAACAAAAAAAAAAAGAATTATGATTAATAATTTATTATTTTACAGAAACTTTTTTTTTTATTTTTTTTTCTTGAATAAAAAAGAGTGGTTAAAAGATGAAATAAAATGAAATAAAATAAAATAAAATAAAATGAAATGAAATAAAATATTTATATATATATATATAAATATTTTTTTATTTTATTTCAAGTCTATAATTAAATGATTAAGTAAATAAATAAATGAATAAATATTTATATATGTAAATAAATGATTAATTAATTAAATAAATGAATGAATAAATATATAGTAAATAAATGATTAATTAATAAAATTAATGAATAAATATTTATATATGTAAATAAATGATTAATTAATTAATTAAATGAATGAATAAATATAGAAATAAATAAATATTTGATCTCTTTTTTTTTTTTATTTTTATTTTAAATTTTTGTTTATTTTTTGTTTATTTTTATTTTATATTAATTATTTTAATCTTTTATATTATTTTATATTATTTTAATATTTTAATATTTTTATAATTATGATGTCATTATTAAATCAAAAAGTTTTTAATTTTTAATTTATCAATACAAAATAAAATAAAAACATTTTTATTTATAAAGAAAGTTTTGATTATAAATAATAAAATAATAGTAAAAAAAAATAATGAAATGAAATAAAAATGAAATTGATATAGAATAATTCATACAATACAATACCTTTTATATTATATCTTTTATTATTTATTTATTTATTTATTATAATATTTTATAAACTATATAATAATTCTTTGATTAAAAATTGTAATCCATTTAATAGTAATTATTTTTTTTTTAATATGAGTTTAATTCTTTTTTTTTTTTTTTTCTTTTTTCTTTTTTTTTCTTTTAATTTTCTTTTAATTTTCTTTAATGTTATAATGGTTTTATGATTGTGCATTTTTATTGTTATTGTATTATTGTGTTATTTTTTTTTTTATTGTATTTAACAAACATCTTAATAATTAACTTATTATTAAATAATGAATGGATTATTAAGTTTAAAATATTTACACAAAAAAGGAAATGAATTTAATATATTCATATATTAATATTAATATTAATATTAATATTCATATTCATATTCATATTCATATTCATATTTTATTTTATTTTATTTATTTATTTATTTATTTCATCGTTTTATAATTTAATTATTTATAGTAATTAATAATTATCAAAAGTTTTTTTTTTTCAAATTTTTAATTAATAATTTAATCATTACTAATGTAGTACAAATAAATTAAATGTTTAATATGGAAAAAGGTATACCTTTTCATCCTTTGATTTATTAAATATATTCATTTATTTATATTAATATATTTATTTATTAATAATTTATTTATTCATTTATATATTATAAACAAAAAAAAAATCATTTTTTTTTTTAATTTTTGATATTTTAATTTATTTTTAATTTAATTTAATATTTTAATTTAATCAACAAATTATTTTTTTTTATAGTTTATTTATTATGGTTTTTTCTATTTCTTCCAAAAAAAAACTTTATTGAATAATAAAATATAAATTATTATAAAAAAATATAAAATATAAAAAAATATAAATGTAAAATATAAAATATAAAATATAAAAAAAAATATTAATATGATTTTAATAATAGAATAAAATAATAAAAAATATACTAAACTAAATTTCTTTTTTTTAATGAATGAAATAAAATGAGATGAAACAAAATAGAATAGAATATAGAAATGAAATTGATAATTTAATAATTTGATAATTTGATAATTTGATAATTTGATAATTTGGTGTATAATATAACATTAATATTAACATTAATATTGTAAAACATTAGATCTAATATTAAAATAAAAAATAATATAAAGAATAAAATATATAAAATTTATTTTATTTTATTTTATTTTGTACTTGTACTTGTAACTTTTTTCTAATCTTTATTTTTTCATTTTTATTAATATAAATTGTATCAAAAATATAATAAAATAGTTAAAGATAAATTTAGAATTAGAATTAAAATATTATATTATAAAGATACATGTTATATTGTATTATATTATTATATTATTTCTATTATAAAAAAATAAAAAAATAATAAAAAAAGTTTTGATTACAACTTTTTTTCTTTTTTCTTTTTTCTTTTTCTTTTTCTGCATGTCATAAATATAATAAATATAATAAAATATAATAAATAATTAATTTATTTATTAATAATAAAATAAATCAAAAACTATTTATTAAATAATGAGTATTAATCATAAAAATTTTTATTGGTTCCATCATCTTAAAACTTATTGGCATAATTTATTAAATAAATAAAATAAATAAAATAAATAAATAAATAAATATTATTAAGTAAATAAATAAATGAATAAATAAAATAAATAAATAAATAATTTAATAAGTAAATAAATAAATATTATTAAGTAAATATATAAATAAATAAATAATTTAATAAATAAATAAATAAATAAATAAATAATTATTAGTAATAAATATTTTTATTATTCTATAGAATTTCTTTTCTTTTTTTTTAAAAATAAAATCTTTTATCATTTAAAGTTATTATTATTAATTTCATTTCTTGTTATGATACATTAATACATTATTTTATATACATTTTATATACATCATACATTAATACATTATTCATAATATATGTAGAATGTTAATGATTCAATGAATTGTTATAAATATAAATATAATAATAATAATAATTTTAATCATAATAAATAAAGTTATTTGTTTTAGAATAAAATAAAATAAAATAAAATAAAAAAAAAAAAAAAAAAAAAAAAAAAAGAATATTTGAAATTTACTATTGTTAAATATTAAAAGTTAAAAAAAAAAAAAGTGGGATGTTTTTTTTTTAATACATACAAAAAAATCATACCTTTTTTATTTTGTATTTTGTATCTTAAAAAATAAAAATAAAAATAAAAACAAAAATAAAAATAAAAATAAAAGTAGAGTTACTGCCATCCTAGAAAAAAGATTGAAATCTAATTTTCAAAAAATAAGAATTTATTTATTTATTTATTTATTTATTTATTTATGATATAATTTATATTTATATTATATTTATATACATATATAATTTACTCCACACTTTTATTTTAGTTTTCTTTTTCTTTTTAATATATATATATACTATATATTATTAATAATAAAACAAACTATAAAATATTTAAATATTTAAATATTTAAAAATATAATTAATTATTATTAAATTTATATTTATTTATTCCTTATATTTATAATATTTTACTATAAAATTTATTATTTTTTTTCTTTCTTTCATATTTATTTTATTTTATTTTATTTTATTTTATTTTATTTTATTTTATTTTATTTTATTTTATTTTATTTTATTTTATTTTATTTTATTTTATTTTATTTTATTTTATTTTATTTTATTTTATTTTATTTTATTTTATTTTATTTTATTTTATTTTATTTTATTTTATTTTATTTTATTTTATTTTATTTTATTTTATGATTTTGATAGGATAAAATTTTATTTCATTTTTCATATTTCATTTTTCATTTATTAAACGTTTTATATTATTATTTATTATTTATTATTATTTATTATTATTATTAATAGAAAAGATGGAAAAAAAAAATAAAAAAAAAAAAAAAGGTGACATAAAAAAAAAATTTATTGACAATATTATCATTTAGGATAATTACGCCGATGGTTATAATTAATTAATTATTAAATTAATGATTAATAATTAATGATTATTTAATTATTTATTTAATCGAATTTAATAATTATATATAGAACTTTTTATATGATAAATAATAAATGATTATAATGATAATATAAGATATAAAATGCAAGTTTATTTTTTTTTTAAAAATAATAATAAATTAAAATAGGAAAGAATAGAGAAGATTTAATAGATATGAAGACAAAAAAGATGGTTTTGATAGGATAAAAATTAAAATATTAATAATTTTTAACTTTTAATAAGAATAAAAACTATATATTTTTATTTGGAATATGAAAAAGTATTTATATATATATATATAATAAAAGATTAAAATAATTATATCATTATTTATAAAAACAAAACTTTTCTGTAATTCTTTTTATAATTCTTTTTTTCTTTTTCTTAGAAAATAAAATAAAAAAATAAATAGTAAAATAAAAACATATACATGTAATAAACTTCTACAGAAAGTGTTATATAATAACTATAATAATAATAATTATAATTATTATTATTAATAGATAGAATAATTCTGATAATAATATAATAAAATAGAAATTATAATAATTATTATATAATTTAATAGAAATAATAGAAATAATGGAAATAAAAAGTTTTAAATTTTTTTTTTAATAAAAAATTATTATTGTCAATGAAATTTTTTAAAACATTTTTAATATGACTAAATATAGAAATTTTTTTATTATTATTATTTTATTATAAAATATGAAATATTAAATATTATATTCATATATATAATATTTAATAAATAATAGTTAATGATTAGAAGATTATTTATTTATTTATTATTGTTTATTATTAGGAAAATGTTACAATGTTTTATTTTATATAAAGTAAATCTAATAAACTAATCATAATAATTTTTTTTGGTTTTTTGTTTTTGTTTTCTGTAAATCCAATAATATATATAATAAATTCTTTATTATTATTATTTATAATGACTTTATAAAGTTTTCTTTTTTTTTTTTTTTACTATTATTATTATTTTTTCAAATAAATAAATAATAAATAAATAAATAAATAAATAAATAATAATAAATAAAATTAAAGAAAAAAGAAAATACTGAAAAACTTAAAAACTAAAAAAAATTTTTTTAATAACAAATTAATTGTTAATTGTTAAAAAAAAACTAAAATTTTTTTATGAATCATTGGTTACAAAATTTAATATTTTTTTAATTTCAAGTTACAAAAAAAAAAAAAAAGAAAAAAATTTTTTTTTATTATTTTAAATTTGGAAAAAAGAAAAAAAAAAAATAAAAAAAATTAAATTAAATTAAAAGAATGAATTAATATATTAAGAATTTATTGGAATATAGGATTAGTTAATTGAATTCCCATTTTTCATCCTATATTAGAATATAATAATAACATATTATAAGTAGATTTTTTATTATTATTAAATTTGGAAATTGGAAATTGGAAATTGTTGTTAAAATTAAAATAAAATTAAAATAAAATAAAGTAGAAGATTTTTATATTTATTATTTATTATTTATTATTTATTATTTATATTTATTATTTAATAGTTATTATTTATATTTAAAAATTTATCCTAATCAATAGTATAAATATAATAAAGAATTTATTATCACTATTTTAATTAATTCTATATTTTATCTTCTTTTTTTATCTACTTTATTCTATTATTCTACATATTCTATTCTATATATTCTATTATTCTAAATATTCTAAATAATAGTAAATAATAAAAATAATAATAATAAAAAAGTACATTCCTAAAAATATATAAATAAATAAAATAAATATATGAATAAATGATACTTTAATAATTCTGTATTTTTTATTCTACATATTTTATATGCAGTGTGATAATAATAAAAAAAAATTTTTTTTTTTTAAAAAAAATAAATAATAATAATAATTAAAAAGTTTAATTTTCATTATTACTTTATATAATTATTTAAAAAAAAAATAAAATAAAAAAAATAAATAAAAAAAAAAACAATTATTAACAAACTTTATTTTTTTTTTATACACAATAATAAAATAATAAAATAATAATTAAGATATTAAGAAATAAAGAAATAAAGAATTTAGTATATTTAGTAAAGTTTTTTTTTTTTTTTAAAGTTTTTCCTTTAAAAGAATTGCTTTTGTTGTTGTTGTTGTTTTTGTTTTTATCTCTGTTATATATTAAATTAAATTAAAACTTTTTTTTTTCTGTTTTTTTTTCTTTCTGTTTTTTTTCCTATTATTTATTTAAATATACATATGTAATGATGTCATTATCGTAATTATATCTATGCATTTATTTATTTATAGTATAACTAATTTTTTTTTCTTTATTTCCTTTTTTTGTATCAAAGAAAAAATACTAAAAAAAAAACACTTATTAAAAAAAAAAACAATAATAAATAAATAAACAATAAGAAGAAATAATAATAAATAATATAATAATAATAATATTAACAAAAAATTAAAAAAAAATCATACCACTTTTATTACTCTTTTTTTTTTTTTTACTTTTTTTTTAATATTATTATTATTAGTTATCTTTTCTTTTTTTTTTTTTTATCTTTATCTTATATTTACTTTATCTTTAAATTTTTTTAAAAATTAAATATTAAATAATGACCTTTTTTTTTAATAATAAAAATATTTAAAAAGTAAATATTAAAATGAAAAAAAAAAAAAGTGGAGAATATTTAAGGTATTTAACTTTATTTCAATTCCATTTCATTTTATAAATCCAAAATTATTTTATCAGAAAAAAAAAAAAAAAGAAAAACAAAAAAGAGGATAATAAATAATAAATAAATAATAATAATAATAAAAAAAACAGTAACATTTTTTTTATCCTATTACAGAATAATAATAATAATAATAATAACAATTTTTTTTTTTAAAAAAAAAAAAATAAATTATTACATATATTACTTAGTTACTTAGTATTATTATTTTTAAAAATGTAACAATTTTTTATTTATTTATTTTATTTTATATTTATTTTATATTTATTTTATTATTTATATTTATTTATTATTTCAATTTTCAATTTTATATTTTTATATTTTCAATTTTATATCGTTTTTTTTTTTACAAAAAAAAAAAATTTTTTTTTAAAGTTGCAGATCATTTACATTTTATGGAATTAAAAATATTTCTTTTTTTATTTTTTATTTTTTATGTTTTTATGTTTTTTTTTATTTCTACTTCTTCTACTTTTTAAAATAAAAAGATAATTTATTTATTTATAATATATACATATACATAAATATTTTATTTTTATGGATGATTAAAATATAATTTTAATAATAATAACAAAAAAAAAAGATTATATATATATCAATAAGTAAAATCTCTTATTATCTATCTATATATATATAAAGACTTCCATAATTAAAAAAATAATAATAGAAGGCTTTTTTTTTTTTTTTTTACTTTTTTACTTTTTTTAATAATTAATTAATAAAATAATAATTAATAAATAATATTTAATATTTATTAATAATTAATAATAATTAATAATTAATAATTAATTTAATAATTATTATTTATTAATTATTATTTTATTAATTGTTCATATTTTTATATATTATTATTTATTAATTATATAAAAATATAAAATTCTTTTTAACTTTTTTTTTTTATTTTTTTTTTATTTAGTATTTCAAAATTTAAAATAAAAAAAAAAAATTGTTTTAATTTTAATATTATAATTAAAATCTTTCCTTAATTAGAAATTCTTTATTGACATAAATAGAAATATTAAAAATTTTACCAAGAAATAAAAAATGAGATAAAGATCAACCATTATAAAAAAAAAAAAAATTAAAAAAATTAAAAAAAAATTTTTTTATTTAAATTTTAATTTATTTAATAATATAATAATTTATAGTTTATTTCTAGATGGAATATATTATTTTATATATAATAAATATAATAGATGATATATATAAAGTATATTTTATAGAGTATTGCGTAATATATAGTGCAATATAAAAAAATACTTTATTAAGAATTTTATAGTATTTTTTCCTTTTTTCTTTTTTCTTTTAAAATTAAAACAAAAATAAAAAATTAGAATAAAATAAAAAAAGAAAGAATATGACATTTTAATAACTAAAAAAAAAGTTAATATTAATATTTTATTTTTAATTTTTATTTTTAATTGTAAATCAATTAATAATTAATAATTAATAATTTATAATTAATAATTCATAATTAATATTTAATATTTAATAAATTTATTTTATTTTATTTTATTTTATTTTATTTTATTATTTTACTTCTATGCCATAAACTTTAATAAAATATTTTGTATAATAAAAATATAAAATATAAAAAACAAAACAAATAGAATTCTAAAAAAAATAATGAATATACAAAAAAAAAAGAGAGAGAAATCTATATAATCATTAATATAAATAATGAAAATCATTGAAAATCAATTTTAAACTTTTTTTTTTTTACCTTTCTCTCTTTAATTTTTAATATTGAAAATAACAAATAAAAAAAGAAAAAGAGAAAGAGATGAATTTTAATAATTTAATTTTAATTTTAACCTGTGGATATCAGGATAAATTCAATGATTTTAGTTAATTCTATTTAATTTTTATTTTCTTCTTTTAGTTTTAGTTTTAGTTTTATTTTTATTTTTTTTGCCTATATTTTTTATATAATAATAATAATAATAATAATAATAATAATAAAGAAAATACTTTAATTAAAAATTTAACAATATATGACATGACATAAAATGTAATCAAATAAAATCAAATAAAATACAATTTTATTATTATTTTTAATTATTATTTTTAATTATTATTAATTATTATTATTATTTTGTTTTATTTTGTTTTGTTTTGTTTTGTTTTTGTTTTTATTTTTTTTAATTTTTTTATATACAAATTTCATAATTAAAACTAAATACAACCATTAATAACAAAACATGAAAAGTTATTAATATTAATAAATATTAATATTATTTTAATTATTATCAACTATAAAAATAATTATTAATACTTAATTACTTAATTAATTAATACTTATTTAATTAATTAATCTAATAAAAAAAATAAAAATAAAAAAACGATTTACTATTAATTATTAGTATTGTTTTTTTAACTTTTTGTTATTCTTTTTTTTTTAAAAAATTAATTAAATAATTAAAAAAAAAAAAAATCCATCATCATCATCATTATTATTATGGATATCCATTCCATTTAATAATACTTTTCTTTTTTTCTTTTTTTTTCTTTTTTTTATATTTAAAGTTTTTTTTTTATTTAAAGTTTTTTTTTTTTTTTTTTTTTTCATTTCTGTAAATGTAATTAATTTATAATTTTAAGTTTTTAAAGAGGAAAAAAAAAAAGAAAAAGGAAAAAAAAAATTTTTTTTTTAATTAAACTTTTTTTTTTTAATTATTTTTTATTATTTTATTTTTTTTTTTTTTTTTTTTTTTTTTTTTTTTTTTTGGCAATAAAATAATGAAAACTTTATTTAAATTTAATTTAAAAAGTACATGTTATAAAGTAATTGTACATATTAAAACTTAATCTAATAAAGAATAATAATTTATTATTTAATAGATAGTAATAATTTATAATTACTTCATATGGTATAGTGTATATTATTAAATTAAATCAAGTTGGAAAGTTATTATCATTATTAGATGCGTGTGACCTACTGTCTTGTCCTACTGAATTGTCAGCTTCGACGCTCTTGGTTAGATTGTTGGGATACCTATTGAATAATGACCAGATCTGGCCACTAACAGTAGGCATAATTCTAAGTAAAAGTGCGGATGTACGTACCAAAAGTGGAACATCCGAAAAGGTGCTAGGTTTAAGTTGCGCCTTACAAAGACTGTTCCACTCCTCTTTCCCCAAGTTATAATGATTAACTCTTCCACCAAGAAGGAAATAATATACCCTACTCCATTCCAACGAGTTGGAATGAAAATTTACCCCACTTGAAGCATTACTAACTAAATTATTATAATTAATACTATTATTTAAACTATTATTATTGTTGTTGATACTATAACTGAAAGTATTATTTAAGTTGTAAGTTAAACTAACATAATGAATAAAACTATTAGAAACTAAGAAAGTACTATTTCGTGAAGAATTCTCCAAGGAGGAGAAATTGTTGAAGTAATTAAAACCAAAAAAAATGTTGTTGATAGTTAAATTATTAATGAATTGAGAGTAGTTGTATAGAAAATATGTAGATAAGCTAGTACTATTACTATTACTAACATTATTAATATTACTATTATCATTGCTATTACCATTATTATTACTATTAATATTAATATTACTATTACTACTGCTATTATTATTATAGATATTATCATAAATATTATTATTGTAGTTATTATTAAAATTATTAGAAAAGTTGATATTATCAGAACTAACTAAAGGTTTTCGATTAACATACAAATAAATTTATTATTTTATTATTTTTTATTATTTTAATTTATTAAAAAAAAAAAAAAGTTTTTTCTGTTTTTATTTTCTGTTTTTGTTTTTGTTTTCTGTTTTTGTTTTCTGTTTTTGTTCATTTTGTTCCATTGTCATTAAAAAAGTTAAAAAAATAAAATAAAATAAAATAAAATTATATTCCAAGAGGATATTTTTATTTTTATTTTTATTTATATACTTTCAAAAAAAAAAATCAACATATTATAATAATGATTAAAAAAAAATTTTTTTCATAAAGAAAGATATTTTAATTTTCTTTTCTTCTTTTATTAATTTTTCTATTTATTTATTTAATATTAGTTAAATAAAAAGTAAAAACAAGGAATTTTGAGTTATGAATTATTGTAATAAAAAAAATAAAAAATAAATAAATTCTAATTTCTAATTAAAATAAAAAAAAAATATATAAATATAAAAATATAATTATTTAAATAAATAAATAAAATTTTTTATTTTTTTATATATTTTTTTTTAATTATTACTTTTATAGTAATTTTTAATTTTTTAATATTTTTTTTTATTAGTAAAAATCCACTTTTTCAAAAAAAAAAAAAAAATAAAAATTTTTATATAATAAATAAATAAAATAAAATAAAATAAAAAAAAGTTTATTCGATGATTCTATTTTGTTACAAAATAAAAATTAGAATTGATATAAATTTTTTTGAAATTCATTAATTAATTATTAAATTATTAAATTATTAATAATATAAATTAATATTAATAATAATTAAATAATTAATAATAATTATATAAATAAATAATTAAATAATTAAATAAGTACATATATTATTTTATTAAGATATTAAAATATTGTTATTGTATTTGTTTAATTGTTTAATTGTTAATATTTTAATATCTTAATAAACAATTACAATAACAATAACAATTAACAAATAAATAAGTAAATAATTATTGATTTTATCTTTTTATTTCTTTTATATTTTATATTTTATATTTTATTTTATTTTTTATTTTATTTCATCTTAAAATTAATTATATTTTTAAGTTATCTTTTTCTTTAATTTCTTATTTCTATTTCTATTTCTATTTCTATTTCTATTTTTGTATTTCTTTTTTTTTTTTTTTTTTTGTATTTTGTATTTTTTTGTATTTTGTTATCTTGTTATTTTGTTATTTTGTAATTAATTTTTTTCATTTAATGATTCATTATTAATATTATTAATATCCTTATAACTAATAATTAATAATTAATAAATAAAAATAAAAATAATAATTATTAATAAAAATAATTATTATTAATTATTATTAATTATTTGTTATTAATTATTATTTAAATTTTTTTTATTTTAGTTCATTTTTATTTAAATAAACAATTTTTTTACCCCCTTTTTTTTCTTTCTATGCTTTTTCTATGTTTTTTCTTTTTGTTCTTTTGTTTCTTCTTTAAACTATTCTTTTTCCTTTTTCATTTACATTTATATTTAACATTTAATTAAATAGAATAAATAGAACGTTTTAAAAAATTATTAATAATTAATTATTAATAATTTCATATATATTTATTATTTATTATTTATTAATTATATTTATTATTTATTAATTACTATTTATTATTATTCTTTTTTTATTTATTTTATTTTAATTTTATTTTATTTCCTTTTTTATTTTTTTTTGTTCTTTTTTTTTTACTTTACTTTTTTACTTTTTTTTTAGTTGTGGATAAATCATAAAAAAAAATATTAATATTTATAAACTTTTTTTTTTATTTTATTTAATATTAATAAAAGTTTTATTTTTTTTATTTTATTTTACTTTAATAATTAAAGTAAAAATAATCATATATTAAAATACATTTAAATATATTAAGTTATATATAATATTTTTAATTAATTAATTAAATATAATTACAATTATTTAAATATAAAATATTTATTTATTTAATTTATTATTTATTTATTTATTTAAATAGTTATTTATTTATTTATTTATTTAAAATTTTTTAATTTCTTTTTTCTTTTTTCTTTTTTTTTTTTTTATATTGTTTTAATTCTTTTTTAATTATTTTTTGTTTTAGTTACAAAATTATTATTTATTTATTTTCATTTATTTTTTTTATATTTATTTATTTGTATTCCAATTTTTTAATATTCAAGTTTTTATTTTTTTTTTTTACAATTTTTACATTTTTTTTTACATTTTTTTAATATTTAAATAATAAAAATAAAGACAATAAAAGAATAATAATAATAAATAATAATTAAATTTAAATTTAAATTTAAATTATTTATTTATTATGGATATGTTTTGCCATCATTAATCATCATCATCATTATAAATAATATAATAAAATAAAAATAGAGAAATTAAAACATGTAATAAAATAAAATAAAACAAATTAATAATAATAATAATTAATAATAATAATATTAAATAAAATAAACTATTATCTTTCAATTTATCATTCATTTTATCATTCATTTTATCACTTTTTTATTATTTATTTCTTTCTTTATTATTAATTATAATTTAAATCTTTTTATTTTATTTTCAATTTCATTATTATATGTAATGAAATATTTCATTTATTGGTATCATTTTTATTATTATTATTATTCATAATACCAGATTTAAATGATTTCATTTTATGTTTTATCTTTTTTCTTTTTTAATTTTTATTACCATTGAACCAATATAATAAAAGTAAAAAAAGATAAAACATCATACTATTATTTTTATTCTTTAATCCATTCTATTCTTTTTATATTATTATTCTTTTTATATTTGTATTTTATTTGTATTTCATTATATTATATTATATTATATATTGTATTGTTTTTTCATTTTTAATTTTCATATTCATTTTTAATATTTCAAAATTTCAAATTTTCATATTCATTTTCATTTGTAAAATTCTGTCATTTTAATTTTAATAATTATTTTTTTTTTTTAATTTTTTTAATTTTTTTTAAATTTTTAATTTAAATAAATTATGTTAAAAACCCTAAAATAAATAGGTTACACAAACATTTAAATGAATTTTTAATTTGTATCACGATATTTAATCATTTTTCATTTATCTATTATATATTATAATAATAAAAATTTAATTTATAAATAATAGATATTAAATCATTTTTAATTTATTTTGTTTTATCATCTTTTATTTATAATTTATTCAATATGTAACAATAGAATATTGGATTTAATACAACTATACCTCTTTTTTATATTAATAAAATAATTAATAATAATTATTAATAATTAATAAAATATAAAATAATTTTTTAATTTATTTTTTTATATTTTTTATTTTTTTATTTTTTATTTTATTTTTTAACTATTTCCTTTTTTGGAAATAATCATTTATAATATATTATAAATATAAAATAATATATTATTAATAATATATTTAAATATAATTTAATATATAAATAATTACTTGGAATTGATTCAAAAAATGTAAAATGTAAAATAAAAATAAAAAAAATGTTAATTTCTGTCAAAAAAATAAAATAAAATAAAAAATGATGGAGAAAAAAAAATTTTTTTTTTTACTTTTTAAAGATTAATCTATAACTACATATATAAAATTAGTAAAAATATCCTATTACAATATAAAAAGAAAAAAATTAAATATTTTTCTGTAATAATAAATTATTTTATTATTATTATTATCTTATAATATATATAATACATTTAATAATTATTATTATTATTTGATTGTTTCATGATTATGATTTTATTATTTAATTATACAATAACTTATTTTATTAATTTGTTTTATTTTTTTTATAACTTTTCTTTTTTGTATAAATTTATTTATTTATTTACTTTTTTATTTTTTTTTTTTTTTGTTACTGTTTTTTTTAATTAATTAATTATAATTATTATTAATAGAAAAGTCTTAATGAAAAAACAAGAATATTTTTTTTCTGTTTTTCTGTTTTTCTGTTTTTTTTTTTTTTTTTTTTTTTTCGAAAATTGTTATTTCTTTACTATTACCATTACTTATTTAGTAAAATATTAGTTAATATTTTTTAACATACATTGATTTATGTATAACACATGATTATCATTCCTTAATATTTTTTATTAAATTAATGCTATATATGACCATATAGAATTCAACAAAAAAAAAAAAACAATCAATAAAATAAAAACAAAACAGAAAACAAAACAAAAAAAATAAAAAATAAAAAAAACACAAAAGAAACAAAATAATAATAAAAACAACTATATAATACTATTATATTGATATTAATATAAATATATAAGATTTTATATATTATAAATATATTATAATCAATTAATAAATAGATTATAAATAATTAATAAATAAAAAACAAATACAAAATAAATAAAATATAAAATATTAAATATAAAATAATAAATATAAAAAAAAAATTTTTATAATAATTAAATAATTAATAAATTTAATATAATTAATATTTAAATCATAATTAAATAATAAATAATAATATTATATAATAAATATAATATAAAAATGTTTTAATCTTTTCTTTTTTTTTTTTTTATTTAAAGATTTCCTTTAATGTCTAGAGTTTTTTCTTTTCTTTCTTTCTTTTTAAACATAAAATATATAGATTTATTTATTTATTCATTCATTCATTTATATAAAATCATTTTGTTTTTTTATTTTTAGTTATAAAAACATTAGATTTTGTCTTTACCTTTTGTTTTTAATTTTTATGTATTGTCTTATTTTTTATTAATAGTTTAGCCAAAATTAAAAGAATAGAAATTTTATATTTAATTTTTGTAATATTTTTTTTTGTGTTTTTTGTATCCTTTTTTTTTTAAAAGTTAAAAAAAAAGAATTAATTATAATATAACATAATATTATGTAATATATATATAAAAAAAAAAGATATTCATTTCTTTTTTTATATATAATAATAAATAATTATTATAGTAATATAAAATACGAAATATAAAATCAAGAATAAAATAAAATGAAATAAAAGAGATTTCAATCATACCAATGGTATGGTGTGTGTATACGTTTTAATAATTCACTTATTAAGATATTTAAATATTAAAAATATAATTTATTTATTATTAAAGAACAATTAAATTAAAAAAAAAAAGAAACAAAGAAATAAAGAAAAAATAATAATAATTTAAAATTAAAAATTAAAAATTAAAAATTTACAATAGATAATAATAATATAAAATGGTTAATAATAAATTAAAAGAATATTTATTTTTAATAATAGTTGAAACATTTATTTTATACAATGAACCATTAACAATTATAATAATAATAATAATAATAAATATATATAGTTATATTTTAACAATAAATAAATAGCAACAACTAAAATAACAACAACAACAATAACAATAATAATAATAAAAATAATAACAATATATATTATTATTTTGACTTTTTTTTTATTAATCATTCTTATCATTTTAATCTTTCATATCATTTTAATCTTTTATTTTAATTTTTTTTTTATTTTATTTTACTTAATAAAATCTTTTGATGTGGAAAAAAAATTACACAAAAAATAATAAAAAAAAAAGTTTTTCATTTTTTAGTATTCTTCCTAATTATTATTAATTATTTTTTTTTTTTTTTTTTTTTTTTTTTCATTTTTGTATTCCAAAATATTTCAACTTTTTTTTTTTTTTAATTTTAATTACAAAATCTCTATTTAAAGTTATATTAATTTTTAATTTTTTTTTTTTAAATTTTTAAATTTTTAAATTTTCAAATTTTTAAAAGCACTTTTTTAAAAAGCAACAGAAAAAAAAAAAAAAAAAAACATTTTTTTCTTTAACTTTTTTTTCTTTATTTTAATTATATAAACATATCATGTGATTTATACTCATGAAGGTATCATAAACACATAAAAAATAAAATAAAATAAAAAAAAAAGATGAAACTTTGAATATATATATGTACATATACATGTATATTTATTTATTTTAAAGTATAATACAAATATATATTTTATATAAATATATATTATATATAAATATATATTATATATATTCAAAAAAAGGATTTTATTATTTCATTATATTTTTTTTATTTTTATTTTTTTTATTTTTTTAATTTAGTTTTAGTTTTAAGTTTTTATTATATTATATTTAATATAAATAAATTGTTTATCAAATAAGATCATTCTTTCTTTTATACCATAAAAATTGTTAATCAATTTTTATTAATTTCATTTTTATTTATTTTTATTTATTTTTATTTATTTTTATTTATTTTTATTTATTTTATTTTTATTTTATTTATTCTTATTTTATTTATTCATTACACCATAATAGTTATTTAACCATTATCCATTATGTAGTAACAAAAAAATATATATTTATAATTTTTTTTTTCTTTTTAATAATAATCAATATAAAACATAAAACTTAAAAACAATAAAAATGTAAAACAATTTTTTTTTTATTTTATATTCTATGATTTTTTGAATTAATTAATTAATTAATTAATTAATCAATTTACTGGTAATTCCAAAAATTATTTTTTTTTTTTTTTTTATAAATATGAATATTAATAAAAAGATTTTAGATTTTACCTTTTGTAAATTATTAATTAATTATTATTTATTTATTTATTTATTATTTATTTATTAATTAATTAATAATTATTTATTTATTTATTTATTTATTTATTAATGGATTATTAATTATTAATTATTAATTATTTACTAAATTGTTCTTTTTCAATGTATTAAGAATTGTTTCATTATACTTATTTATTATTATTATATATTATAGATTTATTATATAATATATTGTTATTTTATGTTATTCTTTAATATATATATTGTCATATATTTCTTTATATTATATTCTATTATATTCTATTATATTATATATATATTTATTTATATTTATTTTATTCATTTACTTTAATTAATCTAAAATAAATAATTATATTATTATTATTTTATTATTATTATTTTATTATTATTCTTCTTAGTTAATGAATTATAAATATAATATAATAAAGTTTATTAGAATATATGAATAAATTTAATATAAAATAGTATTACTAGAGTAATACCAATATTTTTATTAATTTATTTTATATATATTAAGAATTGACATTTAATATATTGTAATATAGTAATACCAATATTTTCATTTTTTTTCTTTTCTTTCACCAAAGATTTTTAATTTTTTTATTTGTTCTTTTTTTTTATATATTTAATAGTAAATTCATTTATTTTATTTTATTTTATATTATTTTGTTTTAAAAATATTAAATAATAAAGTTAAAAAATTTAATATATATTTTAATAAATATTCATTTGACTTTGATATTTATAATATTATATTATTTAATTAATTTTATCATATATTATAATTAACTTGTTGTTTATTAAAAATATTACAAACACTAATTAAATAAATAAATAAATAAATAAATAAAGAAAAAAAAAATTAAATAATAAAATTATTTTATCTTTTTTTTTTTTTTTACTTTATTGATTTTATTTTATTTATTTTATTATATTATAATAATTATTTTTTTATATTATTAATATGTCAAATATATTTTTTAAATGTAATACAAATATATTGTAACATTTAATTATTAAACTCTTGTAATACAATAAAATAAAATTAAATAAAATTAATTTATTTATAAATTATATTTATAATATATAGTAATATATTACTCATAATATATTTATTTTAATTTATACAATATATTAATAATCATATTAAATATATATAAATAATCATAATATTAAATGATGTTTAAAAAAAAAAACTTTTTTTTATAATTAATAATATTAATATTAATAATATAAAAAAATTTTTTTTTTTTACTACTATTATTATTAATTAATTCTAATAAATATTAATATAAGTTTAATAATTTTAGTTATTTCTTTCAAATCCATCATTTTGTACCATATATTATAATGTAATACAAAATAAATTACTTTTTATTCATAAAGACTATGAATTAATTTAAATATATATAAAAATAAATTAATTTTCAAGTCTAAAAATTATATATTTGGTAATATATTATATTAATACTATTTAAAATAAATAAAAATCATTTTAATAATCATTTTAATAATGGTAATTATTTCAATATATATTATAATATAAAGTTTATATAAAGCTAATCATTTAATTATTAAATTATTAAAACTATTGAAATAATAAATATAAAAAAAAATATAATAATCATTAAAATATGAATAAATAAATAAACATATAAATAAATAATTAACTATATAAATAAACATATAACTATATAAATAAATAAATAGAATAAATAAATAATAATATTAAAAGTTTCTATATTTATTAAAAATTAAACTTTTCTTCTATCTTATATTTTATTAATTTATTAATTTTTAAACTTTATTATATAATAAAATTAATTAAAAAAGAATAACATTTTTTAATAATTTTTATTTTATTAATATAAAAATTATTAAATTAAAAATATATTAAATTTTTCTTTTTTATCAATAAAAATAAATAAATATAAAAATTAATATATAAATAAATCATATAATGAATAAATAAAAAAATTATAAAATTTTAAATAAATTCGAAATTATATAAATATAACTTGTTTTTTTTCTTTTATTTACAAATTTTTTCTTTTTTTTTTTTTACTTTACTTTTTTTTACCTTTTAATATAAATATATATTTTTTTTTAAAAAAAAAAAACTTTCATTAGTAAACTTTTTTTTTTTTTCTTAATTCTTTCTTTTTTTTTTTTTAAATGTAATTTTTATTTTTGAAACATAAAACATAAATAAAAAAAAAAAGAAATTATTTTTTTATATTTTGTTTTAAATATATATTTTAAGAGAAAAAAAAAAAACAAAGAGAAAAAAAAGGAAAGAAGAGAAAAAAAAAAAAAAAAAGAGGAAATAATAATTTGTAAATTTTTTTAAGTGATAAATAAATAATATCAAATAAATATATTTCAATACCAATTTGAAAAAAAAAAAAAACATTAAAATAAACAAAGTAAAAATAAATAAAGAAATAAAATAAAAGGGACAAAAATTTTCATTTAATATAAAAGAATAAAAAGTAATAATAAACAAATATCAGTTGTAATATATTTTTTGCTATAAAAAAAAAAAAATTGAATTTATCATTTTATTTATTTCTTTTTTTTTTTCGTTTTTTAATAGTAAAAATAAAAAAAAAAGGAAAATAAGATTTTAAATATTTAGTAGTTTTTTTTTTTTCATTTGTAAAAAAAAAAGAAGTTATTTTTTCGCAGTTTATTTAATATACACATTAAGAATTTTTTTTATAAAGTAAATAAATAAATAAATAAATAAGTTAAGAAGAAATATTTAATTAATTAAAAATAAATTGACCAAATGGATTAAATACAAAAACATATATACATATACACACACACAAAAAAAAAAATAAAACAACAACAACAAAAAACAAAAACAAAATAAAATAATATATATAAAGTAAATATTTTTTTATATATAATTTAGTTAAAAGTGATAATTAATAATTGAAATAAATAAATAAATAAAAATAAATAAACAAGTCACTAATATTTTTCAAAAAATATTTTTTATTTGTATATGAATATAGGATCAAATAATAACAAAAAAATATCATAATATTTTATATATAAACAAATAAATAAATAAATAATATACAATAAATAAACAAACATAAATACTAAATATTATTATCTCTTGCTGATTATCTCATAAATATATTTATAAATATATAAAAGTTAATAGACAATATTATATTAATAAATATAAATAACATAGAAATATAATAACTCTTTTTTTTTAAACAAATCATTATAAATAAAAAAAAACAAATACATTTCGTACTTAATCAATCCAAAAATCACTTTTTTTTTTTAAAGAAAAAAAAATTGTCGAAAATATTTATCTTATCATATTAACAAACAAACAAAACAAACAAAAAATTTTTATTATTGTACATATATTTCTTTTTTTTTATTTTATATATAATTTATATTTTTTTTTATAAAATATTTTTTTTAAAAAAAAATAATTGAATATATAATAAAAGGAAAGAAAAAACATGTTTAATGAAAATTAAAAAAAAAAAATTATTAAAAAAAACTATCTTTCGCAAATTTTATTAGAATATTGTTATACTCGTTCTATATATCCTTAAAAAAGAGAAAAAAAAATCAAAAAAAAATTCAAATAATATATATATAGGTAAAATTAGATTAATTCAATTTCAACAATAAAATTGTAAATAAATATTATTTCAAAAGAACAAAAAAAAAGGTTTATTTTTATCCGTATTTTATTAAATAAGTACCTTATAACTTTTTGCTTAATAATTTTATAACAATAAAAAAAAATTAGCCATCAATATATTAACAACTTGACTGAAAAAAAAAAAGAAATAAAGTAAAATAAAATAATTTAAAAAAAAAACACTTTATATTTTTAGTTAATTGTAATAAATTATTTATTTTATTTTATTTTATTTTATTTTATTTATTTTATATTATATTTTAGTAATATTTATTTTAACAAATAAATAAACAAACAAATAAATAAACAAACAAACAAAAAAGTATAAACAAAACAAAGAAAAAATTAATTTTTTTTTTCAATTTGGATATTAAAACTTAAAAAAAAAAAAATTAAAAAGTAAATAAATAAATAAATAATAATTAATCATTATGAATACCCTTGTAGAAGCAAAGGAAGATTATATAGCTCAAGGAGCTGATCAACTTTCATTTAAGAAAGGTGATATAATTCAAGTTATAACACGTTTAGATAGTGGTTGGTGGGATGGTTTCTGTAATGAAAAAAGAGGATGGTTTCCATCAAATTTAGTTAGAGAAACATATATAGAAGAAAATCAAACTGTACAATGGTATCCACAATTAGATGCTAAAGGAATTCAATATTATGTAAATTCTAGAACCAATGAAATATCTTATGAATATCCTTTAATTAAAACTGTCAATGATAGTATGAGTCAAAGTAGTGGTGGTATTGATAATCTTCCAAAGAATTGGGGAGTAAAATATACACATGATAATCGTATTTATTATTATAATAAAGAAACCGATGAAACTTGTTGGTCTTTAGATGAAATTAATTTAGAAACAGGTAGATTAAAAAATAAACGTAATAGTACTAATTCCATTTCTTCTATAAATGAAGATATTATTGTATCTACAAGTCCAAAAGAAGGTGAATTAACTTGGAAAAAACTTGCAAATGATATATATTATTGTTTACAACAACTTTTAAGTTCAGCTCGTTTAAATAAAAAGGAATCTTATATTAGTCATTCTACGGCAATTGTTGAAACTATTCGTACTATGCTTTATGCTTCCAATGCCGCAAAACGTGATTCCCCTGTACTTAATGGAAATAAACCATTAAAACAACAATATAAACATATCATGAGTTCATTATCAAAATTAGTTGTTACGACTAAAACGGCTTCTCAAGTCTGGCCACCACCAGATTCTGTACCAATGATGCAACAAGCTGCTAATGAAGTCTATCTTAGTGTAAAAAATTTCATTCATATTGCTAAAGAATTAAATATACCTTTAGATATCAAACTTGTAGAAGAAAGTAATAAGGATGAAAGTAAAGAGGAAGAGGATCAAGATGATAGTCAACAACAAAATCCTACTAAAATTATTTCTCAATTAGAAGAATATTCTAAAACGATTAGTCAAAGTACTCAAAAATTAATTAAAACGGTACGTACATTAGAAATGGTTTCTACCGAAACTATTATTGCGGAAACAAAAAATATTGTCATTGATGTTGGTAATTTACTTGCTGTTATTGATGAAATAGATTATGAAACTTTGGATGAAGATATTGTAAAAAGATTTAAATATAAACGTATTGCTGTATGTAATAGTATATCTGGTTTAGTTATGGCTACTCAAAATGTAGTAAGTACTTTACTACCAAGTAATTTTGAAGAACAAATTTTATTAAGTATTGAATTAATTGAAAATGCTGTAAAAGATTTTGTTATTGCCACTAAATGCCTTTTACAAGAAAAGGAAAATGTTGATCAATTACAATACCAAAGAATGTTTTATGATTATAATAATCATAGATATTCTACTGCTTCCTCTGAAAGTTCCTATAAAAGTATGAATCTTTTAAATTCTGCTTCCTCTAATATAAGTAATGAATCTGCTCCATTACCAAGTACCAATACCATAAATTCTGCCATTTTATCCCATAAACCTAGATCTATGTCTCTTCCAGGTGTAGGTTTAGAAATACCTAATGGTGAATATCATCATGATTATGAAGAATCTCAAAATAATAGAAATAGAACTTATTCTCAACCCCAACATTCCTTACCAAATAATTATATTGCCGTTGATAATAATTATATTTATGCTAATACCAATATAGATAATAGTCCTAATGTTTTTACTTCACCTACCCCATCTCTTCATAATTCCAATCCAAGTAGTGCTAGTAATGTTTCATCCCGTAAAAGTTCAGCTCAATCTTCTACTCCAATTTTACCACCTCCTCCACAACTTTATTTTGATCCAACTGCCGCCCCAGTAGATATTGATCAATTTAGAAAACAAAAATCTTCCAATGCTAAATTAATGAAAGTTTTAGGTAGAGAATTTTCTTCTAGTGATTTTCATGGTAATAACGCTGGAAATAATAGTGAATCTTCCAAAAAATGGTATTTACGTTATGATTATGATCCAAAGGATCTATTATTTAATATGGAAGGTAAAGTTAAAGGTGGTACCTTTGATGCTTTAGTAGAACGTTTAACCCTTCATGATTATTATGATGCCAACTTTACCACCACCTTCCTTTTAACCTATCGTTCCTTTAGTTCATCCACGAAATTAATGGCTGCTCTTTTAAAAAGATATTCCTTACCACAACCTCCAGGTCTTACCGATTTAAATGAAGTTAATGAATGGCATGAAAAGAAATTAAAATTAATTCGTCTTCGTGTTTGTAATGTCGTAAAATCTTGGTTCGAATCCTATTGTATTGAAAAAGATCCAGATGATCAAAGAGCTTTTGAAATGGCAAAAGAATTCTTTGAAAGACAAATTCAAAGTGATCCAACCTTCCTAACCGTATCTCAACTTTTAGATAAATTTGATAAAGGTTTTGCTAAAAAAATTATACCAAATCCAGGTCGTGAAGCACCACTACCTATTTTCCCAAAAAGTTTACGTAATCGTATTCGTTTTATTGATTTAGATCCAACAGAAATTGCAAGACAATTAACTTTAATGTGTTCTAAATATTATAATCAAATTCAACCTGTAGAATGTTTAAATAAGGCATGGTCTGATAAAAATAATGAAAATACTCCTGCTGTAAATATTAAAAAGATGATTGAAATGTCTAATCAAGTCTCTGGTTGGTTAGCCTTAACCATTCTTCAAGAAGTAGATATTAGAAAACGTGCCTCTATATTAAAACATTTTATTTATGTCGCCGAAAAATGTTATAATTTAAATAATTTCAATACCTTAGTTTCACTTTTAGCTGGTTTTGATTCATCACCCATTTATCGTTTAAGAAGAACTTGGGATTTATTAAGTAGTAAATCTATTAATATTTTAGAAAATTTAAAAAGAATTATGGATAGAGAAAAGAATTATAGTGCCTATCGTGAACAACTTCATTCTATTAATCCACCCTGTGTACCATTTTTAGGGGTATACCTTACGGATTTAACCTTTATTGAAGATGGTAATAGTGATGTTATTGAAAGAAAAACGGAAGAAACTGATAAAAATAAAACTTCTAATAGTAATAGTAGTACACCTACTACCCCTACTTCACCTAAAAAGGATGAAATTATTAACTTTAGTAAACAAAGTAAAGTAGCCGATGTTATACGTGAAATACAACAATATCAAAATCAAGTCTATTGTTTACATAGTGTACCTGAAATACAAAAATATTTAAAGGATTCTTTAGCAAGAACCGAAGAATTTTTGAAAATGTCAGAAAGAACAGATGATGAATCCCCATTATTTGAAATGTCTGAAATATTAGAACCCAAAGAACGTGAAGATGAAAAACTTACAAGATTATTATTTGAATATGGATTCCTTTAATTAAAAGAGAATAAAATATAAATATAAATATAAAAATAATATAATAATATATATATATGTATATATAAAAATATATAAAAAATATATATATATATAATATATAAAATAATAAAAGTATAAATAATAAAATAATAAAATATAAAAAGTAAAAAAAAAATAATAAATTATAAATTATAAATAATAAATATAATAAATATAATAAATATAATAAATATAATAAATAATAAATTAAAAAAAATAAAAAATAAAAAAGGTTGAAGAATGGAGTGAATAAATTAAAAATGAGTTATAATAATAATAATAATAATAATAATAATAATAATAAAATGATGGATTAAGAGGATTATAATGATTATAGTAAATACTAATAATAATACAAAAATAAATAAATAAATTAATAAATAAAAATTAAATAAATAAAAATTAAAAAATAAATAATAAAAATTAAAAAAATAAAAAAATTAAAAATTAAAAATAATAAAAAAAAAAAAAAAATTAAAAAATTTAATATATATATAATATATTAATAATTTTTTATTATTTTATATTATTTTATATTTAAGTATGGCAGTCCATGAGGGACACACTACCACCTAATTATTAGGGAGTGGGCTTACTGCTTCACATTAGGGAAGGTCAAAGAAGCATACCCCGGTCATAGCAAAAAAAAAATTTTATATTTAAATAATGTGATTATAGTATTTTTTTTTTTTTTTTTATTTTTTTTATTTTATAAGTAATATATATAATATATATATATATATATATATATAGATATACCATAAAAAATAGTAAAAAGGAAAAAAATAATTGGAAAAATAATTGGAAAAAATAAAAAAAAAAGTAAAAAACAGAAAAAAAAGATTATAATTTTTTTTTAATTTTTTTATTAAATAATAAAAAAAAAAAAAAAAAAAATTTATTAAATAATCATTATTATCATTTTATCAAGTAATTAATTCAATTATCATTAAAATTATTCTAAAAAAAAAAAAGTAATAAGTAATAAATATAAAAAAGAAAAATAAATAATAATAATAAATTTATATATATATATTATATTATTTAATTTTTTTTTTATTGAATAAAAAATGATTAAAATAAAATAAAATTAAATAAAAAAGAAAATAAAATAAATAAATAAATAAATAAAAATGAAAAAAAGAAATATATTTATAAAAAAATAAAAAAATAAAAAAATGAAAAAAAGAGAAGAAAAGAAAAGAAAAGAAAAAAAGAAATAATAAT
>MCFG01000383.1:45000-65091 GCA_002104895.1 Anaeromyces robustus
TTTCAAAGAAATAAAAAGAAAAAAAAAAAAGTCACCTTTATTTTATTAAAAAAAAATAAAAAAAAATTGAAATAAAAAAAAAAAAGAATAAAAAGAAAAAAAAATTTTTTTAATATTTTTAAACAAAAATAATTTTTTTTTTCCTTTGATATATTAAAAAAAAAAATTTAAAATCATAAGTTAAAATTTTTGTTTTTTAATAAAATCAGGTAAAAAAATAAAATAAAAAATTAATAGATTAAAATAAAAAAATAATAAAATTTTCAAAAAAAAAAATTCTAATATAATTAAAAAAAAAGCATGTATCTATTTTTTTATCATTTATATAGACTTTATTATTAAATAAATCATTTATTTATTAAATATATATATATAAACAACTTCAGATATTTTATCGAAACCTTTTTATTGTTTTATTATAATTATTATTATTATTACTATTATTTTTATTATTATTATTATTATTATTATTATTATTATTATTTTATATTTTTTTAAAAAGACATGTTCATTATTAATCAATTATATTTATTAATATTCATTAATATTCATAGTATTTTTTATTTATATCATCGTCACCATTATAAATTATCATTAAACTATTAAACCATAAAACCTAATTTTATCTTCATTTTCATCTAAATAATATCAAATTTCTAAATAATCTTTTCTTATTAAACATTTTTTTTTTTTTTCAATTTAAATTTTTTTACATAAATTTTTTTATTTTTTTTTTAACATTGATTTATTGTTATTAAACATAAAATTTTAAAATTAAAAAATTTCAATTCATTATAATGTTTTAATTTTAAAAATTTAAAAAAAAAATAAAAAAAGATGATATAAATAAAAATAAAAATAAAATATAAAAAATAAAAAATATAAAATATAAAAAAAAGAAAAAAAAAATTAAAAATTAAAGAAAAAAAAAAAGAAGAAAATACTTTACTTTTGTAATTTACAAGTTTCACATGTTTTTTCTGCAAATAAGATATGATCATATTTAAAATGTTTACATAATTTATCAACGTTTTCTTTTGTAACATAATCTGAATTGGAAACAGATGCTACATAAAAAGATACATAAATAAATGCAATAACCATTGGCATAATATAGCTATATATATATATAATATATAATTGGAAAGAGAAAAATAAAAAAATAAAAAAATATAAAATAAAAAATTTATATATATATATATATTAGAAATAATTATAATATATAATTTTTTTTTCTTTTTATTAATCATTAATAATAAATAATAATAATAATAATAATAATAATAATAATAATAATAATAATAATAATGAATAGAATTATATATATTTAATATTCATATTTATTATTTATTATATTTACAAGTGAATAGGTCCTAAATATTTATTTGGAAGATGAAAAAATGCTGTATAGAAGTAAAGGATAATACCTCCTAATGAAATAGAAAAATAAAATAACTTTTTTTTTTGTATATATTATATATTATAAAAAAAAAATATTAGAATAATTGGATAATAGTAATTTAATATCAATTATAAGATTATAAAGTTTAAAATAAAATAAAATAAAATAAAAATAACAATAATAAGAATAAATTAGTATTCATATTTCCATATAAATCAATATAACAAATATGAAATATATAAAGTATATAAATAAATAAAAAATAAATAAAAAAAAAAGTTAATAATAATAATAAATAATAACTAATTAGTTTATTTTACCCTAACTTGAAAAAATCTATTTTTAAAACTTGTAAATGGTTTTCCAAAAATTTTTTCATAATATAAATATATAATTTTATATGTTTCATTCATTTTAAGTATACATTATACATAAAGTGTATTTTTTTTTTTTTTACATTTGTTTCAAATAATAATGTTTGATGTATAAATAATATTTTTTAATAATAATATAATAACAAATTATATATATATAAATTGTATATAAAATATTTTAAAAAATATATTAAAAAAGTATATTGTTTAGTGTTGAGATAATATTATTTAATAGAAATATAAAAATAAAAATAAAAAAATAGAAAAAAATACAAATAAAACTAAATATGTTTAAAAAATATATATATTTTATATATGATATATATTATATATTATAGGACAATAGATACTGTAGAATTCCTGCCGTGACAAACCAATGAATTTTTTCTTTGATATTACCTTTGAACATCTAAAAAAAAAAAAAAATTTTTTTTATTATAATAATATAAATACTTATTATTATAAAAAATACATATATAATGTTTTTTTTTTTTTTTTCTTTTCTTTTTGGAATTGTATATAATATAAAATCTATAAAAATAATTATTATAATATATATTAAAAAATTTACTTCATTAAGTCCAAAGAGCATAATAAATATTAAACTACATATTATAGTAATATAAACTACAAAAATTAATGGAAAAGACTTTTTTTTTTAAAAAAAAATATATATATATATATTTATAATTATATATATATTTTTATTAAAAAAAAAAAAAGAATTTCCAATGTAATTTTTATTTTAGAAGGGAGAGTATATGTTTGAATTATTATTGAATGATATTATAAAGTATAATATGTATATATATAGATATATAGATATATAAATATATAATATTTATATATATAGAAAAAAATAGGAATAAAATAATAATAATGAAATATGAAATTAGTTGATATAAATAAAATATTTTACATATATAGAAATAATGATATTTGAAATAAAAAAAAATTAAAATACAACAAAGTATTATAATAAATATTTGAAAAAATTATATCATACATTAATAATAATAAATATATATAATATATATAATATAAAAAAATAAGGAAATTAAAATTACCATGTTTTGTATATTCTTTCTTTTTTTATTATTATTATTTTTATATATTCATTAAATAATATTATTATAATATATATAATTTGAAATAATTTTAATTATTATTATTATTTTTTTTTATGGTTTTTCGATATCTATATATGTATGTATTTTTATTTTTTATTTAACTTTTTATTTATTATTTTTTATTATTTTTCTAAATAATAAAGAGTGTTTGCCTTTTTTTTCAAAGAAGTAAAAAGGAAAAAAAAGTCACTTTTATTTTATAAAAAAAAATAAAAAAAAAATTGAAATAAAAAAAAAAAAAAGCAAAGAAAAAAAAAGAAAAAAAAATTTTTTTTTTAATATTTTTAAACAAAAATAATTTTTTTTTCCTTTGATATATTAAAAAAATTACTAAAATCAAAATTTTAATTTTTTTCAATAAAAACAGGTAAAAAATAAAAAATTAATGAATTAAAACAGTTTATAGAAATAAAATTAAAAAAAAAAAATTTTTTTTATTTTTATCTTTAATGGTAAAATTTTTATTTTATTTCCATTAACAAATACAATAAATAATATCATCAAAAGTATATATATATATAAAACTTGATATATTTTATCGAAACCTTTTTTATTATTATTATTATTATTATTTTACATCATTTTTAAAATACATGTTTGTTATTAATTAATTATATTCATTAATATTCATTAATATTCATAGTATCTTTTATTTATATCATCATTATCATTATAAATTATCATTAAACTATTAAACCATAAAACCTAACTTCATCATCTTTTCATCTAAATAATATCAAATTTCTAAATAATCTTTTCTTATTAAACTTTTTTTTTTTTTTTTAATTTAAATTTTTTTACATAAATTTTTTTATTTCTTTTTTTTAACATTGATTTATTGTGAATAAACATAAAATTTTAAAATTAAAATTTCAATTCATTATAATACATAATACAATTCAATTATATTGAATTTAATTTAATTTTACATATTTTTAATATATATAATATATATATAATATATAATATATAATATTTTAATTATTTAATTTTAATTTTTTATAAAAACGAGATTTTGTTTTTGTATTTATTTTATTTTACTATAACTGTTAATAATTTATTTACTTATTTATTTATTTACTTATTTATTATTTATTTATTTATTTTTTATATATTTTTTTTTATATTATCTTCATGTATACAATACATTATTTGTATTGTATAATTTGGGTGTTGTATTTGTTTACTTTTTTTTTCTCTTGTTTAAATAAATTTACAATAAAGGTATTTTCATTAATAGATATTTATTATTATTATTATTATTATCATTATTATTATTAATTATTAATTATTATTATTATTAATATTATTTAATAATAATAGTTTTTATTCAACTGGTAAAAAAGTAAAAAAAAAATATTCATATATTTTTTTTTAATTATTTAGTATTTATCAGAAGATAAAAAAAAAAAGTTTCACTATTTCGGGGTTAATACTTTTATAACTTTTATATTTTTAATTTTTTATACATTTATAACTAGAATCTTCTAATACTTCTAAAGTTAAATCTGCGGTTTTAGATTTTTGTAAACATGTTCTTACATTAACCATATCACTATAATCTACAAAAGATGTAGCTACTTCTATTGAATTTCCACTAGCAGCTTTTCTTTCAATTAATCGATTTCTAAGCATATTTTCATTTGCTTTTAATAAAATAGTATAATCTGCATACTTTTCTATATCATTCCATCCTTCTTCTTTTAATAATAAATAATTTCCTTCTAATAATATAATATCGGAAGTAATAGTAATAACATTATCTACTGGATTATGTAAAGTTCTATCATATATTGGCCAACCACAATTTTCACCGGATATAACTTTTTGAATTCTTTCTTTAAGAAGTGGTAAATCAAAAGTTTCTGGGGCTCCTTTAATTTTTACCATAAATATTTCTTCACCATCTCTTATTGTTTTATGAGTAGTTAAATATTCTTGTCGACGATGAAATCCATCCATACCTATGGCTTGTATTTCTGTAACTCCTTTTGTTTCTTTTGAAAGTTTTTCTAAATAAGAACATAATGTACTTTTTCCTGCACCTGGTGGAGCTGCTAAAACTACTAAAATTCTTTTTGATTTTTCTTTTTGTATTAAAGTTAACCTTTCTAAAAGTGGTATAAATATTTCTTTAATATTAGCTTCAGTATAATGAGCGTCTACATCTAAACCATTAATATTAATTTTATAATCAATCATTCTTAATAATTATAATTAAAATTATATAGTTAAAGTTATAAGTTATATTATATAATTTGGTATATATAAGTTTTTTTATTAATATTTATTTTTTTTTATATTTTATTTTAATTTTTTTTTTATTTTGTGTATTTGTTATTGTTATTTAAACTTAGAAAAAAAATTATAACAAAAAAAAAAAGAAAAAAAAAAAAAAAGAAATGCAAAAAGAAAGAATTAATTAATTTAATTAAAAATTAAGTTTTTAATTAATTAAATGATTTTTAATTGATTTATTCACATTATTTTTTAATATATCATGTGATTAACACATGAATGTTTTATATCATAAATATTTTTAAATTTATTTCATTTTATGGTACAAAATATAGAAACATATTGAAGATGTTATTTATCATTATTGTATAATATGAAAATAGAGGTAGAAGGAAAATGTGCTTAAATGTATGTAAAATGAAAAAAATATATTAAAAAAAAATCACATAAAAAAAAAAAATAAAAGTTATTCAATAAGAATTCAAAAAAAAAATTAAATATAATTGGAAAGATTTGGATATAATTATAAAATAATATATAGAAATGATAATAAAAAAAAAAAAAAAAAAAAAAAAAAAAAAAAGAAAAGAATATTTAAATTAAATCAACAAACTCTAAAAATTTTATTTAAATTTTTTTTTTTTTTTGTTGGATAAAAAGATTTTATTTTCTCGGAAATTTTTTTTTATATACATAAATTATATTTTATTAATTTATTTTATTTCATTTTTTACCTTTTTTTTTTTTTTTTTTTTTTAATAAGTTTAATATGGTTTAATAATAATAATAATTATAATATATAATACCTTATACACTATGCAATGCTAATTATAATTATGATTAATTTTTTTTTAATATATATTTTAATTATTCCTCAAAAAAATTAATTATAATTTTCAAATAATATTTCAAATCATTCAAAAAAAACAAAAAATTATCATATTTTTTTCTTTAAACTTTAAATAGTATAATATTTAAACTCTTTTTCTTATAATAATAATAATAATAATAAAACTGTTTTATTTTACCTTTCTTATTTTTTTATACATTTATTTTTACTTATTTATAAGAAAAAAAATAATTCCAAAGTAAAAAAAAAAAAAAGGAATAATAAATTCAAACAATATATATATATAAATAATTATAAAAATGTTAGCTCAATCTATTAATACTGAAGCTTTAGATACTTCAGCTTATTCAAATATTTATAATCATCCCTTACCTAATGAAAATAATTTTCAAGAACAATCGGTTTATTGTGATAATAATAAATCTATTGATGAATTAATTAGTGAATTAGGTAATAAAATTGTACATACAAATAATAATAATAATAATGGAAATGTACCAATTCTTACGACAACTACTATAACTAATAACCAAAGTGATAGTAATAAAAATTATAAAAATAATAAAAATAATAATAAAAATAATAAAAATAATAATAAAAAAAATAAAAATGGTAATAATAATAATAATAATATAAATAATAATCAAAATCAAAATCAAAATCAAAGTCAAAATCAAAATATAAATCTAAATAATTCTAGCAATGATCTCAATTCTCAATATTTTCCTGTTGATAATAATACCCTTATTGCTACTTCAAAAGATAATAAGCATTCTGAATCACTGAAATCTAAAAATTCAAATTTAGATTTACAAAAAAATAAAGTTAAAAATATAACAAATAATAGTAATCCTTTTCATACTGAAGGTCATGAAGAAACTCCTTTAGAAAAACAATATAATGAAATGGTTTTAAGTAAATTAGATATTATGAAAGATGATGTAGCAGAAAATATTAATATAAATTCTTCGAATTTACATCCTTCTATTCAACGTGTTCATGTTTTTACTACTAATGAAATGGAAAATAATTCTAGACCTTCTTCATCAGATAGTTCTAGATCTATTGGTCATGTACAATCTATGATAAGTGAAAATATTTGTCCTGAATGTCAAGAACAACTTTTAAAAATTTATAAACATTGTCTTGATCATAAAGAATATTATTATCCAGCTTTAAATTCTTGTAATGAAGATAAATTAGGTAAATATCAAACTTGTCCTCCTTATTTTGAATATTATGATAAAAAAGCAAATCCTTTTACTCAAGCTGAATTAAAAGTTTGGGAAAAAGAAGATGAAAAAAAACATTTAAAATTTCAACAAGAACAACAACAACAACAGCAACAGCAACATTTACATCCGCAACAACAACAACAACAACAAAATTTAATAGAAATTTCTTATCAATCTTTAAATTTACCAGCTTCATCTATTGCAAATCCTTTACCTCAATCTATATCTTCTATTAATAATTTAAATAATTTAAATAATAATAATAATCAACAAACCTTTCTTAATCCTAATAATATTAATATTAATATTAATATTAATAATACTCATTCAGAAAAAACTATCAATAATAAATTAACTCAAATTAATAATCATAATCATAATAATAATAATAATAATAATAATAATAATAATAATAATAATATGATAGTTCAAGGAACAAGATCAAAAATTCAAAAAAGTACGGTAGAAGAAAATATTGATAAATTATCAAATGAAATTTTAAAAGAAACTATTAAAGAAGGTCGAATATTAAAAAATAAAAATCAACTTTATACTCTTGATTTACCAAATTGTCCATTTTATAATGATACAGTACATAAAGTTATACGTGAAAAACGTCAAAGAGAAGATGATAATGAAAAAATGGATTTTGAAGGTGGTTATCGTAACGGTATTATAGGTGAATTAGGTTTAAATGGATTTAAACATGGTGGAGTATTTTCTGGAGCTTTAGCTAAATCTTATATTGCTTTAAAAAGAAAAGAAAATAATTTAATTAAAGATCAATATTATGAATTAAGAAAAGGTTATAAAGATGAAATGTTTACTTCAGGGGCTTTAGAAAGTGCTTTAAAAAAATCAATGAAATATTATATTTTTGCTGAAGAATGGCAAGAATTACAAAGTGAACGTTTAAAAGATTATATTAGATTATTAAAAATTGAACTTTCAAGTCTTTTGGCTTTTCTTATTAATTCAGAATCAAAACTTTCAAAGGTAAATTAAAATATTTAAAAAAAAAAAAATATATATATATATATAAGATTAAATTAAATTAAGTTAAATTAAATATAATTAAATAAAGTTCAATAATCATTAAATTGTAATTAATTTTGTAATTATTAAAATATTAATAAAATAATAAATAATTATTAATGTATTATTATTACTATAATTAATATTTATATTTTTTATATAATATTACATTTTTTTTAATATTTAATTAAAAATTATTATTATCATTATTATTATTATCATTATGTTTAAAGACAACATATATATTAGAAAGTGAAAAAGTAAAAGCAAAAGAAAGAGATAATCAAATTTTTGAATTACAAAATGAACTTATTTCTGTAAAAGAAAAATTAAAAAATACTTATAAAGAATGTCTTGATTTAAATGCTACAGTTTGTATTTTACAAGATGAAGCTAAAAATGGTACTAAAATTTTACAAGAAAAAAATGATATTTTAAGAAATTCTATGAAAAAGTTATCTAAAAATTATAACATTTGTGAAAATATGTTAAAAAAAAAAATTGGTACAATACAAGATTTAGAATTTGAATTAAGTCAATTTGTTATACAATGTAATGAACAAAATCAAGAAATTTATCGTTGGAAAAAAGCTAAATATGAAGCAGATGGTAAAATTAATACAGTAAAACATGATATGGATATAATTCAAGATAAATTAGAAAAAGAATTTAAACGTTATGATTATTTAATGGAACAAAAAAAGGAAGTAGAAAAAAATTTAGAAAAAGAAAAAAAAGAACATAAAGATGATAAAGAAAGAGATGAAAATGAAATTCTATCTTTAAAAAATGATCTTTTAGATAAAGGTAATGTTATTAAAAGATTAAAATTTGAACAAGAAAGAGAACGTTCTGAATTTCAAAGAGTAGTTTTAGTGAAAAATCGTTTAGAAGAATCATTAAATAGTTTACGTGAAAAATATACAAAGGAAAGTAAAGCTTATGAAACAGAAATTAAAAAATATAAAGAAATGAATATTAATAATCATGAAATTATTAAAGATTTAAAAGAAAAAGTAACACGATTAGAAGCACAAGCAGCTGATTTAGAAGCACAACATGCAAGAGATGTTATTAATAATGCTAAAATGGGAATTGAATATAATACAATGAAAAAAATGAATTCTGAATTAAAGAAAAGTTTTAATGATTATGTTCGTAAAATGAATCAAACTAAAGGATTAGAAGTTAAAGAGAAAAAACAACTTTTAGAAATGATAAAAATTTTAAAGGAAAAGAATCGTAAAAAAACAGAAGAATATAATGCACTTAAATTAAAATCAAATGAAATGGATCAACATGTTAAAGATATGGTAGATAAATATGAAAAAATTATTGAAGAAAAACAACAAATTTATAATGAAAACTTATTAAAAATAGAACAAGAAAAACAAAAAATTGAAGAAAATGCTGAAAAGGAAGTAGAAGAAAAATTATTAAATAGTAATACGAATAAATTATATCCAGAAGATTATGAAGATATAAAAGAACATAATTTAGAATTAGAAAGATTAATTGAACAAAATGAAAAGGAAAAAGAAGAATATGAAAATACTATTAAACGTCTTCAAGATGAAAAACAAGAATCTCAAAAGATATACGATTCATTAAATGCAAAAATTAATGATGTTTTAGATGAGTTGACAAAATTAAAAGAAGAACATAATACATATGTTAAAGAAAAACATGATGAAATATTACATTATACTTCAACTATTAAAGAATTAGAAGAAAAGAGTGAGTTTTATAAAAAGGATTATGTGGTTAAGGTAAAAGAAAATGATTGGTTAATTAAAAATTTGAAATTTACAAAGGATATTTTAACTCAAGAAATATTAATAAAAGAAACTATGAAATCAAGATATCTTGAAATACAAGAAATTTTAAAGAATGAAAGAATAATCAACCAAGAAAATAATGCTATAAAACGTAGATCTAGTCGTATTTATAATGAAGTTAAATATAATTATACTCAAAAAATGGAAGATAGAAATCATCGTTTAGAATATATTGTTTCTTATTTAAATAAAGAAAAAGAACGTCTTATTTCTATTATTAACTTTTTACCAGAATCTTTAAAAAAGGAACAACAAGAAACTAGAAAAGAATTAAAAAAATTATTGAAATAATTATATTATATATATATTATTATATATTTATTATTTTTATATTTTATATTATAAAACTATTTTTAATTTATTTTTTTTTTTTTTAAAAAAAAATTTTTTTTCATTTTATATATTAAATCAATGTCTTATATAATACAAATGGACTTTCTCCAATCAAGAAAAAAAAAAATAACTATCCTAAAAATGAAATGAATTTGTACTTATTATTATTACTTTATTAATATTAAGAATTTTTATTTTTAGAAAATCAATACTACTTTAATTATATTTATTTATTATAACTAATATTATAACTTGTTCTTTTTTTTTTACAAATCTATTGAAATATATTTCCAAATAATATTTGAAAATTTTGAATTTTTTTTTTTATCTATTAGTTTAAAAAAATAAATTACCTATAGATATAAAATAATTAAAATAAGTATTTCAATAAATTATTAGATAATAATTATAATTATAATTATATATATATATATATTTTTTTTTAAAAATTATTTTTGAAGAAAAATATAAAATAAAAATGAAATAAAAATGAAATAAAAATGAAAAAAAAAAAAAAAAAAAATTAATTATTACAAAAAATATTGATAGCAAAAAAATTTTTGTATTTTTGAGTATTACTAGTTTAATAACCAATATAATAATAATAATTATAATGATATTATTATTGCAATATTTTTAAATATCATTATTTATATAATATATATAATTTCTTTTTTTTATATAAATTGTTATGGTTTAAATAAAGGATAGGTAGAAAGTGTAACAGTATAAAAAAATAAAATAAATGAAAATGATTTATATATAAATTTTTTGTATTATTTAAAATTTTTATAATAAACCAATCACCAATAAAATTATTAGTTTTTTCTTATTTTTTGTAAAAATGTATGAATAACTTTTTTTTTAAATTATTTAAACTTAAATCAAACCACCCATATTACAAAATAATAATATATTATTAGATTAAATTTTTTAATAAAAAAAATTTTTTTTTTCAATCTTTATTATCATAATAATTTATTTTATATATTTATTTAATATAAAAAAAAATTATTTATTTTTGTTTTATTTTTAAATAATTATTTATATATATATAATACATCTGTTTTTTAATTTTACTCAATAAATATATAAAGTAAAATATTATATATTATATCAAAATGATAGAAGCAGATGTTAACGAATTTAAAACATTAAAACATATATTTGATCCAAAATGTGAACATGATGGAGGATTTAATAAATCTAATGATGCTGATTGGTGTTATAGATGGGATTCGACATTTATAGAAATTAGGGATCTTCGTTCTTCAGAAGTTATGGCTTCTTTACCTATTGAAGCTTTATTAGATCATAATAATAATGTAATAATAAATGAACAACCCTTTTCTTGTTTTTTTTTTCTTAACACAATAATTAATAAATATCTATATTAATAATTTTGATATAAATTAACAATGATGGAAACAATACTTTATTTTTTTTATACAAATTTGGATTATTAGAATATAAATTAAAAGAAAAACAATTATTAAAAATGAATTAATATTATATATATTTACATTTAATAAACAAAAAAAAAATATATATATATATATATATATGTATAATAAGAATCTGTATAACAATAAATTTGAATTGAATAATTATCGATATTTTTAATAATGAAAATCAATAATTGAATTTACTAACCAAATTTGCTTTTCCTTTTTTCTTTTTTCTTTTTTTTTTTTTTTTAATATATTACTAATAATTTTTTATATTATAATAAAATGTGTGATAATATATTTTTATTATGGCATTTTTTATAATATCAATAATAGAAAATCTTTACACAAGTTGCTGTTATATTATCAGGAAACAAATATTTATTAGTTGTATGTGTAGAAGATAATAATGAAAATACAGAATTATACATTTTTGATCCATTAGTTAAAACAATTGTTAAAGTTGGTAATACATTCAAAGCAAAAATTACTAATCTTAAAGTTTCAGATTCTTTCCATATTGTAATTATTATTTTAATATATATATATATAAATATTCATTTAACATTTATATGATTATAGTTTTTCTTATAATATTGAAAAAAAAAGATAAATTCATTTTTGAGATTAATAAAAAAAAAAAAAAAAACAATTTCTAAAATTCTTTTAAACATTATAATATATAGGATGAAGAAGAAAGTCCAGATTATATGTTTCATTTTATTATTATGAGTACATCAACAAATGAAATTGTATCAGATTTATTAAAACTTCCAAGAAAAGTAAGAAATAACTCTGTAATTTTAGAAAAGGTATATAAATTATTATATAAAAAAATTATATTTTTATATTTTTTTTTCGAAATGAAATTTAAATTTTAATTTATTAATTTTATATTTATATATATAATAATTTTAAAAATTATAATGGCAATTTCATCATTTATAATATTAATAAAAAACAATGATAATAAAATAATAATAAAATGTATATTTAATATAAATCAGAATTCATGGTCATTCTATCAAGTTAATGGAGATTATGGAAAAGTAAATAAATGATATAGTTTATTTTTTAAATATATATATTCATTTTTTATAATATATATATATTTAAAAAAATAATAATATGAAATTAATTTTAAAATGTAATAAAAAAATTCATTTCATAATAAAATTTTTATAGATTTCAGCCTTAGAAACTTGTGTAGAAGAAAATCAACCAATTTTATTTGCTGGTTTTGCTAAAGGAAAGATTGTTTCATACTATCTTGTTGTTGATAAAGAATTAAATACTTCACTTGAAATGAATAAAGAATATACTACTACAGATGTTTTATGTACATATGATAATTTTATATATTATTATTAATATTATTATTAAAGAATATTTTTTTTTTTTAAAATTTCAATATATATATTTTTTAAAAAAACATTTAAATCAACATATATATTAACATACATATTATTATTATTATATGTATAATATAATATAAATAATATAATATATATTTATTAACCTATATATATTTATTATATTCTCATAGCCTCCGTCTGTTCAATCATATATAGAAATAAAAAACTTTTCGTTACTAGTGGTTCTTATACTGAATATGATTATTCAAGAAAGTAATTAAATTATTATGATGAATTTTTCTATTTATTCATAAGAATGACTTTATAAAAAAATTAAAAAAAAAAAAAAAATACAAAAAAAGCTAAGTAAATAAATTTATTAATTATTTTATATATAGTATTGCTGTAAGTTTATTAAATTTGACTGAAGAAACAACACAAACTATTGATTTCCCTGAAACCCCAGGAAAAATTGAAGTTGCTGCATTATCACCAAGTATGTTAAAATAAAACAATATAAAAAGAAGATAATGAAAATAATATTTATAAAAAAAAAAAAAAAAAAAAGCAATTATTAATTATATTCAATATGAATTATATATATATTATAATATATTATTTCTATATTTAATAATATTTTAATTTTATTATTATTATTATTATAATTAGATGAATTATATTTATATATTGTTTATATTCATAAAGCTAAAACTGTATTAAAAGTAGTATCTATGGAAATAATGAGGGAAATTTCGGATTTAGATATTACTCAAACTTATTTCACTCCAGCAACCACTGCTGTTTCATTAAGAATTTTGGTAAGTTAAACCTAATAAATTATTAAATAATAATAAATATATTATTTTTTTAATTAGTTCACCTTTTATATATAAATTAATTATTATTACTAAATGTAATATTAATGAATACATATAAATATATAATAGGGATTAAATACTTATTCAAATGGTATTTGTTGTGATGTATTATACTTAACAAAATATGTTGGTTATACCGATGATGATTATTCTCAAATTTCAAGTTTAAAGGTATATTTATATAAATTTGATTAAATTAAATTATATTAAAAAAAAAAAATACAATATAATATAATCATAAAATCAATTTATTTATATTTAAATCTATTTTAATTATTATAATTTTAATTATAAAGATACCACGTGTTGCTTTACCAAATGAATTAAAATCAGCACCTTCATTATATACAGATGAACAAAGAAAACAAATTAATATTGTTAGAAAAAGAATGAGTGATTCAAAACTTTTTATAGATTTATTATTAGATACTATGGAAATAGGTAAATATTAATATATTTTATAATATAAAAATTTTTTTTATTACTTTGTATATTTATTTTTATATTATTATTATTTCATTATATTTTTATTAAATTTATATATATATATATTTATCATAAATTTTATATTTAATATAAAGAAACCAAATATCCATTTAATACCTATGATGATTTAGAAAATGTTCAAAATATATTATTCAAGGATGATGCATATAATCTTACTGGTCATTGTATAGTAAGTTATTATTTAATAACTATTTATAATTAAATAATAAAAATAAATAAATTTTAATATATATTATTAATTTATTATTTTTAAAACTACAAATAAAAAAAAATATTAAATAATAATAATATTAATAATAATAAAAATGAAATATACAAAAATAGATATATTATATATTAAAAGATTTAAATTGTAATTATGAAGAATATGCTAAGCAATGGTCAATTTTACCACATTATTTAATTGCTATTAATGGTTATTGGGCTTTAGATCATCAAAATATAAAAGTAATATTTTATAATATTTTAATTTATTTTATTTATTAATTTTATTTATTTATTTATTTTTTTTTATTTTGATTATATAACAAATTTTAATTATCATAATTATAATTTGATTTTTTTTTTTCTCTTTAAATATATATAGGAAGCATTTAATTATTTATGGAATCCATTAATTGAAATCGATTGGCCAGAAAAAATTATACAACTTTTATATGATCAAAAATATTATAATGAAGCTTGCCGTTTTATTCAAATTACTAAAACTTCAATAACTTCTGATATTGGTATTGAACTCCAAATGAAACTTTATTTAAAAACAAATATTTTAGATGCTTTCTTATTCCAAGTAAGTTAAAAAAAAAAATATTTTTTTTTGTAAATATTAAAATTTTATATATATAAAGAAAAAAAGTAATAATTAAAAATTTTATATAAATTAAATAAAAATTCATTTTATATTTTAATTTGTTATTTTATTATAGAGAAAATATAATTACTTTAAGAGAAAAGATGGATCCAATTTATTCTCATTATTCTTAAAACATTGTTTCGAAGAAGGTATATAATAAAAAAATTAATGAATATATATAGTTTTTAAATATTATTATATATTATATTTTTTTATAACTAATTTCTATGGAATTTTTATTATTATTATTATTATTATTATTATTATTTTTATTTAATACTTTTATTATGTTATGAAACTTTTAAATTAAATAGAATTACCAAATAGTTCATTAATAAATAAAATCCGTAAATTCCCATATAATAAAAATGAAGAGACTCAATTAATTGAATATATGAGACAATCTAATCAAAAATTATGTAAAGATTTCTTATTAATGTACTATATCTATCATGGTAAATATATCGAAGCTATTAGACTTCATGAGGAAAATAAATTAAATGGTTTAATGGTTACTGATATTCATCAAGACGAAAGAGAAGCTTTAATTCAAAATATAAAACTTTTATTACCAAAAGTTCAAAGATCTGTTCTTGAAATTGAAAATGAAAAAAAGAAAGGTAGTAAAGTATTACCTGTTGCTTTAACTTCTAAAAGAATGTTCACTGAACCAGAAAGTGATGATGCTATGGAAATTGATGAAGGCAATACTGAAACTAGATTAAACTCTTTCTATAAACCAAATCGTAAATATTTTATTTATTTTATATTAAATAATTAATTAAAATTATTAATATTATTAAATAATATTATATATATTTTAATATAAATATTTTTATATAAATTAATTATATATATATTTATTCTTATTCTTAATCATTTTTATATGAAAATATTAAATAATTATTTTCTTTTTTTTATAATATATACAAAAAAAGAAAACTTAGGACCACTTTCTGCATCTAAATATATTCATCAATCTAAAGAACATGATCAAAAGGTATTATTAAGGGCATTAAAGAATCATTTATTAGTTAATAATGATAATACTGAAGTAGAAAATGATGAATCTACTGAATATAATAATAATAAGAATCAACCAGTTCCATTTGCATTACCACCAACAATTCCAGAAAAGAATACTTTTACGTAAGATATATTAATTAAAATAATAATAGATAATAAAATTATTAATATATATATACATTATATCAATATCTAATATCTATATATATATATATATTTTTTTTTTTCATAATATAATATTAATATTAAAGTTATGAAATGAATTCAAATGATGGTAGTCTTAGTAATTTGGAACTTAATCATTACACCTATACTAATTCAATATTAAATAATTTATCACCATTCTCTTTAAAACAAAGTAAAGAAATTAAAGGTATTTAAAGAAGATAAAATTTAAAAATCTCTTTTATATATAATATATTATATAGTTTATATTATTAAATATTTAAATAAAGAATATTATGAAATATAAAAGATATAATTATATAAATATTTATATTTATAATTATTAAAATTTATAACTAATATATTTATTTTTATTTATTTATTTATTTATTTTAAATTATTTTAATTATTTTTAAAATTTTTAATTATTTCTGTTTATAGAAAATAATAAGCAAACATCTTTAATATCTAAGCAAGCTAATGAAAATACTCAAAGTTCAAAAATGTATTCCAATGCATTAAAAAGAGTTGTTGACGAAGATGATGATGAAGATGATGATTCAATAAATTATCATAATGATGTATTAGATCAACCTATGGAAATTAAAAAAATTGATGGTTATGATGGAAGAATTAAGAAATTATACAGTTCTTCGGGAGGAGGAGAAACTAATAAAACTAAATCTACTGCTTCTACTACTAATTTTTATAGTACTCCATCTACTGATTATTTTGAAGAAAATAACAATAAAAGTGTTTCTGTAAATACAATGAATGAAACCTTTTATACACCATCTTATTCTGAACAAAAATCTTCACGTAAAACTTTAAAAATTTTGTCAAATTAGAGAAACCAAAACTACATAAATAAAAAAAAAAATTAATATTAATTTTTTTTATAATTTTATATATATATTTTTTTAATAATTTATCATATCTATATTAACAGAATCAAAATATAATAATATTAATAAAATGAAATACTATTTTTTCATTAGTTTTTAAAAAAAATATTTAATAATAATTTTTCAGTATTTTTTTTTTTTTTTTTATTTTATTTTATTTTATTTTTTATATATTATACTATTTATAAATCTTTAATTTCAATTTTTCATTCTTTCTTTATAATAATAAAATAATAATAAAAATAATAATAATAATAATAAAAATATTTTATTTAATTAAACATTATAAATAAATACTAATAAACAATATAATAATAATAATAATTAATAATGATAATAATAATATTATTATTTAATTAAAATTTACTTTTATTATTTTATTTATTTGCATTTTTTTTTTTTTTTTTTTTTTTTTTTTTTCTTTTTTATTTTATATATATTATTTTTCTATTTGAGTGATGTAATGGAATAAAATAAAAAAACTTGAGGAATTTAATAATTTATTTTTTTTACATGTTTTTTTTTTTTTTATTTATAATAATAATTTTATTAATTTTTTTTTTTTTTTAGAAAAAATAAAAATTAAAAGATATTATATGAAAATATAAATATATATACATATATATAATAAATTTTACTATATTATTTGAATGTTATTATATATATTATATATATAATACTAGTTGTAATATTTCTTTTTCTTATAATTATATAAAAATTTAAATATTTAATTTACATATATAGATATTTTTTTAAAAATAGTTTCTAAATTTCTCCTGGTTTTGGTGCTAAATCTAATTTTGTAAATCGGTCTTCATCAAAATATTTAGCTTTAACTTTACGTCCACCAAAGAAACGTCCATTTAATGCACTAAAAGCTATATTTATAATATATAAATGAATAATTCAATATTTTATTATGTAATTTTATTCTTTTAATATATATATTTATCTTTCAATATATATATATATATATACCTTTAGCAGCTTCTTCTAATTTACCAAATTTTATAAATATTCTAACAGCTTCATCATCTGGTACATTTCCTTTAACTTCATAAATTAAACAACGTTCAACAACTTTTTTATAATAATAATAAAAAAAAATATGTTAAAAATAATTAAAAAGAAAAAAAATTATTTTTAATAAATACATTTATTATTATTATTATTATTATTATTATTATATATTATATATTATATATTATTATTTCATTTTACCTCCGTATTTTTCACATTCTTCAGCAGTTTCTTCTTGTAAGGTATCATCAACTTCTCCTGCACCAACTAAATTTGTTAATAATACTACTCTACTTGGTATACTTTGCTGTACAGGCACTACATTAATAAAAAAAAAAATAATTATATAAAATAATTATAAAAATAATAATAAAATATATATTTTAAAAATATATTAATATATTAATTCATTATTTAATATATATATGTTTGTTTATTATTAATATTATTAATTTTTTTCTTTTTCTTTTTTTTTTTTTTTTTTTTTAATAATTACTTTGTGGTGATTGAATTGGTCTTTGTGATAAACGAGCTCTCATTAAATAAGCTTCTTCTCCTGTCATATCTTTAATTTGAGGTACTGGAGGTTGCATAACAGGTTGAGGTATTGATTGAGGTGGTGGTGAATCTTTTTTATTTTATTTTATTTTATTTTATTTTATTTTATTTTTTAAATAATATAAGTAAATAAATAAATAAATAAAAATAATATATATTGTTATATTATTTTGTTGTCATTTTATTATATATATATATATATTATTATTATTATTATTAGTATTAGTATTATAATATTTTTAATAAAATATCATAAATAAAAAAAAACATTTATATATTTATATATATATATATATCTTTTAATAAATTTATATTATATATAATATTAAAAAAAATTACTATGATGACTATGGTGATGATGATGATGACTATGACGCATTTCTTTTTCCATTTTTCTTTCCATTTCTTTTCTTTCTTTTTCCATTTTCTTTTTTAATTTCTTTTCTCTTTTATATACTTCATATTCATTTGGATATTTTGGATCATATATATCTTCCATAGACATTGATTTTTTATTAAAAGATTGTGAATTATTTTGTTTTCTCTATAATATTATAAAGTTTTAATATATATATATATATTATATAAATAATTATTTTTTTTAAAAAAAAAAGGGAAAAAGAAAAATAATGAGTATATATGTTGCATATACTAATGATATTAATGATCTTTTTTATGTATTTATACTATATAAAAGTTATTTGTGTTTTATTTATCCATAATATCATTGAGGATAAATAAAATACAATTAATAATATATATATATATATATTTTTTTTTTTTTTGTAAAAATAAAAATGAATTTTTTGTCATTAAGAGTATAAAAATGAATATTAACTTTTTTTGAAGTTACAGATGATTGTAACCAACTATTTTGCTTTGCTTCTATTATACTATTATCAATCGCAGCTTCTTTTTTCTTTGTTATAATTTCAGTGGAT